>CABHPR010116381.1:0-29891 GCA_902168415.1 Peromyscus melanophrys
TGTGTGTGTGTGTGTGTGTGTGTGTGTGTGTGTGTGTGTGTGTGTGTTATGTGCCCACATGTGCAGCTGTGCATGCCTAGAGGGGCCGAAAGGACATTAGATATATTCCTTTGTTGTGCTCCACTTTGGCTTTTGAAGCAAGGCTGTCACTTGACCTTGAAGTTCACTGCAGGCTGGCCAGCAAGCTCCTGGGTCTGTCTGTCTCCAACATGGTTGCAGATATGTGCCCTACCTGGGGCTTTACCTAGGTGCTAGGATTTGAACTCAGGCCTTCCTGCTTTCACAGCAAGTACTCTTCCCCATGAAGCCATCTCATCACTCCCAGAAGTAGTTTTAAAACCTGCAAGGGGAAAGCACCAAATCACACTGAAGGGCAGCCCTAGTGGACCACCAACAGAATTCTCAGCAGAAACCCGACAGTCTGGAGGACATGAGATAGCATATTTGAGTCTTGAAAAAAAGCGATTGCTAGCCAAGCTTCCTATTTCTAGCAAGGCTGTCCTTTAGAATTACCAGAACACAGTCCAAGAATCCTGTGAGGAGAATTCCAGGGGCTTCTGAGAAAACGCCAAGAAAACGAGACAAGAGTCTTGTGACCTGTTTCTTCAAAACACGGAACTGTTTTTGGAGTGTGTTTTCACGCTCCTCCCAGATGCAGCGGACAGGATTGAGTTCACTCAGATAATTCATGACAACTGGCTCTTGTCATTTACTTCCATGCCTCTATGGATAAACAGGTTTTTGCCATGTGCAGCTTGCCCTTGTGAGTGTACACTTTACTAGTGTGACTCTTAGTCCTCAGAGCATAAACTGTCTGGTACTCTGTTACATGAGACTTTAGTCCACCTCATTTATCAGCTCCGTTCTCTCAGGTCCTGCTGCCTCTAGAGCGGTAAACTAGAATGCAGAAGCCAAAAGACCTTCCAAGATAAATAAAAACTAAGATCCTTTATGACCACCAGACTAACCTTCCTACAGATGCTTTCAGAAGAACCCTACACCCAGAAGTAAAAGAAAAGAGAATCATCATGAGCACATAAAGTATAAATTCCACTGGAAGAGTAGGTACACAAAGGAGAAATCTAAAACATCAAAGTATCAACACAGAGATGAATATAAATAAGGCAGGAAGAATCAAACAATACCCTAAACAGAAGAAAACAGAAACCATGACAGGCATTCCACACCTTTCATAACTCTGAATGAATGTGACCTTAATTCTCCAGTTAAATGATATAGATTATGGATGAATTAAAATCCAGACCCAAAATACACTGCCCACAGAAAACCTCTCTCAACCAGAAAGACATACAGACTTAAAGGAAATGGTGGAAAATCACATCCCAGCCAACAGAGTTCAATGAGTCATTACATATGACAATTTAGACTTTAAGAAAATAAAAGAGACAAAGGTCACTGCATATCAAGGAATCGCTTCATCAAGAAGATGTATTATTTATAAATATACACGCATATAATAACAGTACCCAATTGTATGTGCATTAGTGTTTTGCCTGCATGTATATCGGTGTGAGGATGTCAGATCTTGGAATTACAGACACTTGTGAGCTTCCATGTGGGTGCTGGGAATTGAATATGGGTCCTCTAGAAGAGCAGTCAGTGCTCTTAACCACTGAGCCATCTTTCCAGCTAAGTTTTTTTTATTTTATGTTGTACCCAACTTTATAAAACAACACTGCTAGATAAAACGGGAGCATGGGCTCCAGTACAACAGCAGGGGATATCCGTACCCCTGCTCACCAATGGACACTCATCCAGATGAAGAAGCATCTACGCAGAAAAATCAGTTCATCGACACAGCAGGTAAATTAGGGACTTTTCACTTACAGAACATCCCACCTCGAAGCTCTGGAATACACACACTTCCCGTCAGCACTCAGAGTACATTCAGACCGTGTGTGAGACCACATGGTACACCTGTACAGGGCTGCCGCACAGCCTTCTGCTCAATCTTTTCCTATCCTACCCTACTCCGCTGGCCTTCAATTACACCATGGCCTTTTTTCTTTCGTTTCCTTTTCTGGGTTTGTTTCTTTTCTGTTTTTTAATCCTGGATGACTTACTACACTCTATGCCAAGTTTGCTCCTTGTACCCCTCCATTGCCCATCCTCATCCCTCCACACTAACCCCTGGTAAAGCCATTCTTCTCAGCAAAGCCCCTCTTGCTGTGCTGTTCTTACTGACAATCCCACAGAGCTTGCTTACGCGATCATGGGTGGTGAGTTATTTACTGAAAAATGGGCAACTCGTTAGCAGCTACACCACTGAAGAGAGGGACTCCCCCTGAGCCATCTCTGTTTATTGTTGTCTAGAGTACCTGAGCCTCAGGAATCAGGAATTCTAACTTGGTTTTTCCTTGATTTTGTATGTCATTAGGGAGCGCCTTCGTCCCTCTTCCTCTCATGTGTGTTATTTATGTGTGCAATACTGTTCACAGGTGTGTGAGCACGCGTGTATGTACAGGTGCACCTGTGTCTGTATGTGTGTCTATGCCTGAGGTTGATGTTTGAAATTTCAATTACCATTTCAGTTTATTTTAGAGATGGGTCTGTCAATCAGACACAGAGCTCAATGATAAACCAGTGACAATTCTTCACAGAACTAGAAAATCCCTACAGTTCCTTTGGGAGCACAGGTGAGCCGGAATAGCCAGTGAAACCCGAAGCAAAAGCAGCAAAGCGGAGACCTCACACTCCCTGCTCTGGAGGCATGCTACAGAAGCCGGCTACGGAAAGCCGCATGGTGTTCACACAAGGATGTCACAGAGCGACGAAACAGAATGGGGACCCACAGGGGCCTCGTGCAACCTCAGCCAACTGATCTTGTCACAAGTGCCAAAATATGTGCCACAGGCCTTTAGAAGACTGTGCTCTTGTTTGTTTGTTTCTGTTTTTGAAACAGGGCTCGTTTGTGTAGCTTTGGCTGTCCTGGAACTCGCTCTATAGACCAGGCTGGCCTCGAACTCACAGAGATCCGCCTGCTTCTACCTTCTGAGTGCTGGGATTAAAGGGGTGAGCTACCACTGCCCGGTTAGAAAGATGGTTTTCTTAATGTAAGTTAGTGCTGTCTCTATAAAATAGTATGGAGGTTCTTTAAAACAGTAAAATAGGACTACCTGATGATCCAGCTAGACCACTCTGGAGTATATACCCAAAGTAAAAGGAGTCAACATGAAGACAGAATTGCATGCCCAAGTTTGTTGCAACGCTCTACAATAGAGCTAGGATGGGGAACAAGTCTTGGAGAAAATATTATATATCATATATATGTGTATATATGATATATAATATATATAATATTATATACATATATGTGTATATATAATATATATAAATGCATTCTTTCTCCACACACGTGCGGTGTGTATACATATATATAAATGCAATAGATAGATGAAGGTAGATAGATGATTGATAGATAGGTGATAGATAGACAGATAGATAAGTTATTAAAATAGTTGTGTAAAGCACAATTTTCTCACTCAAATAAAAATATAGCTTAGTTCCATTCCTCTATGAGCTACAATACACCCACATTCTTTTTAGTCACTAGGCAAGTTTCTAGAATATTAACATGTAATTCATTGTAGAACACAGCCAGGCTTCAGAACAAGGCCAGCTGGCCTTTGATTTATAAGGGCAAAGAACAAACTATAACCATAAACATCTTTTAGAATTTGACCAAATTAATTTATCTCATAGTAATGAGTAGTCCTTGGGTTATATGACTTGACCGCCCCCTGTTCAAAACCCTCCTTTAGGGTCCTTAGGTCAAAACGCAGTCACATGATGAAGCCAGTGACTAAGACCCAGGGCTATCCACCCCTCTCACATCATTGTGGGATCCATGTTACGGAGAGGGTCAAGCTGGTTTTGCAGCTTAACTATAGCATAGCTCTCAAAACTCTTTCAATGGATGTACTTCATTTTAAGCAAAGAATGGATTTTTCTAATGAGAATTTTGATTTCTCATTGACTTCTTTGTTTAGAAGAATAATGCTCCATTTGTAGATACACTCTTTCTACTCCCTGCAAGCTAATTAAGAATGTCCTCATTCTTAGGACAAGAGTTGCAACCCCTGTCAACTCCCGAAATGGCAAATGTTTACTTCACTTTGGGAGTCTCATGTCCTAAGCCTTCTCCGCCCAGAGTATGGGCACACAGAGGTGGATCTGGATGAAACTCTCAGGTTGGACCGGCCCCGCCCTTTGCAGCAGCTTTGGTGACTTTTCACCCATCTCTAAGCTGCTTACAGAATCCTGCAATTCATGTGATCTCACAGTCTGTTTTATCATAGCATCCTGGATATGCTCTTCAAATTGTGTCAAAATCTATTTGTCATGATGCAGTTACAGAGACAATTCCATGTCATTGTTCCTCACCATTTATGAACTCTTTATTTGTAAGTTTTTATGAAACACAAGAATTCCTTTTCATCCTAAAAGCATCCCTGGCCGTGCTTTTGTGGTCACTGGTTGACATGGGATTTGAATTGTCTCTATGCCACTATACATCATCATGGCTGTAGTTGGACCAGGGGAAGTCTTGCTTTCTTATTTCAGCTCCCATAACTGTAAACACCTATGTTCTTCATGGTCTATTTAGTGCTCAGCTGTTAACATTCTTGTGCTGGTTTGTTGTTATTCCATCGTTTACAATAACTCACTGGCAAAAGGCTACAGAGCAGTCCAATGCTCTTATGTGTAAGAAGGCTGAGGGATGAGCATCCAGTGAGAGTCACAGAGCTACTGACCATGTGTCAACATCAGTGAATCAACAACATATACTAAATGAGTTTCCTTTAAACAGAAACAGTACAACGGTATGTATCAACCAACCAACAAAATTTCTGAGACTGCAGCGCCTTACTCCAGAATCCCACTAAGAACAAATATACTCAATAATTCAGCATTGGGAACAGTTTTATAGCACAAAATTACCACGAACAATTAAGACTAGACTGTGTGTATATATATATATATATACACACACACACATACATATGCAGGAACATGTTCATGTGTCCTTAGCAAATACTAACCACGGGGACTGTGTCATAGAGAACTTTGGGATGTGATTCTGCAAGTTTCTTGATCTTTCTGTTCCACGAAGCTCCATCCAGAAACAATCCATGGATGTAAACACCTAAATAACAAAGAAAGAAGTTAACGTTCAAAGGTGCATGTTGACTGAGTTCAGAATCTGCAATTGCTATTTGGGGGACCCAGGCCAGCACATAGCGCCAGGCATGGCTTCTCAGGTTCCCTCCTCTCTACCTCTGTTTCAACTAGTCAGTGCTTTCAGTTAATGACTGAGTCACCCAGATGTAACTAGCCATTCAGGTAACAGAATCTTGGGCAATATGCCTAGAATAGCTGATGCTAAACACTGAATGAACTGATGGTGGCTTCCTGTATCCAGTGTGACATTTAGCTACTCATTTACTTATTTACCTTTAGAGACAAGATCTCAAGGTGGCCAGACTGGCTGTAAGCTCTCAACACTCCTGCCTCAGCCTCCCAAGTGCTAGTGTTATATGTGTGTCAACACACTGAACATCTCTTCACTGCTTTACTCTTAGGTAAACAGGGAGAGCCTGGCTTAGAAAGCCAGAAAACCAGAGGCAGACGCATATTACACGGTATAAAAGGAGAAAGGCTGAAGGAGGTGGGGGCAGAGTTTGGGAGGAAACTTAAGTTCCAGCCCAAGCTATACTCAGATAGCGTCTGTGACCCTCCTACTGGGGTCCCATGAGAAGGGGAAAATCCCATCTTTCCAGATCATTCTGTGGAGTCTCACATTTGTTTAGGTAATATATGAAGTGGGATGAAATAAGCTGGAGTGGACAAGCATATTTTGTGGTAAAAATGTTTTTTTTTTTTCGAGACAGGGTTTCTCTGTGTAGCTTTGTGCCTTTCCTGGAGCTCACTTGGTAGCCCAGGCTGGCCTCGAACTCATAGAGATCCGCCTGGCTCTGCCTCCCAAGTGCTGGGATTAAAGGCGTGCGCCACCACCGCCCGGCTGGTAAAAATGTTTATTGCATACAAAATGAAATTCATAATTTAACAAATATCTATCCTCAATGTTATTGTGCTGGGGTGGACTTGTTGACAGTGAAGTGATTTCTTAGGTGATGGCCACTTCTTACTGAGCAATTTTGGAACACCAAGTAATTATACTAATCATTAGGTAAATTGTGTTTTACATACTAGTCCGCCACTCTCAAGATAACTCTGAATTTTTAGTACCCGATAACCTCGATTCCTCCCTCCACCCCCCCACTCCCAATGCTCACTTAGTAACAGCCCGATGCTGACTGGAAAAAAGAAAAATAAAGGACTCCATATAATCTCTACACTCAATGTATCCAATTCCACAGTTTGAGTATGGAAATTTAGCTACTTCAGAAACTTTATGCAGTGCTTTCATAACTTAAATCTTTTAGTTGGGTCCAAAATTATATAGAGACATCAGTTCCACTCAGATGTCAACTGGAATGCCGCTTTTTATCTTATATCAGAATGACATTGAGAAAAGTTAGAAGGAAAAAATCCGGGCTCCTGAATGAAGAATTGTCACAATTTCATCATGAGACTTTCTGTGAGATGTGTGCTGTTTTCAAACTTCTTCCTGAAGTGCTCAGTGCAGGAGGCCGAGAAGAAAGCAGGTGAGTTGAAGCCAGATGGCCCGCACTTAAGTCTCATCTCGAACCAATGCTACCTTGAGGCTGTGGGGAAGTTATTTAGCCTTCCTGAGCCCAAGGTTCTGCTTCTGCTTAACAAAGGCAGTACAGTGTCTATGCTGGAGGTTATTGCAAAGATTAAGTGTGAAGGGTGGGACGGTTTCTGTGGTACAGACACGGAACAGCACCTCCACACTGGGGTGAGGCCCTTTCTTTGACTTCCCTTTACTCAAAGCTCTTTAGCTCTCTTCCCACATACTTTCTTTGGAACAAATCTCTTTCCTTGGCAAGTTCCTCCATCTCTCTAGCTATACTGATTTTATGAGGGCAGAGGTTGATTTTTTTTTTTACAGTAGTAACCTGTGTGAAGGGATTACTTTTGAAGCTTACATAATAAAGGAGATAATAAATGGGGTTCAGCAATGTCCACATTCCAAATGCATTAATAGCGAGGGGACTCCAAACAGTTAGATGATGGTGTGTTAGGTGTCTGCTCCTGGGGAAAGTACAATTAGTTATAACATAGCATTGTCCAATGGTCTGCTGCCCTGTGTGCTCATTGCCCCTAAAGACATTTCCGCAGTTCAATAGCGGAATAAAAAAGCAGAATCATAGTGGTGTAAAATCTTGGGCTAGCTTCCAAGAACTTGTGGTGAGTTTCAGCTCCATAATGCCTTGGGGCTTCCACAGCAGCATTTGAGGGCCCGGGCTGCTAGAGGCTGAGGAGGGAAGGGTGAGGTCAGGCAAGGTGACAGCTCTGCATTTGTATTGTCGCGGGAGAGACAACAAAAGGAAACGCATGAATCACTGTGGAATGGGCCAGTGTTGCCATCTTCCTAAGAAGACTGGACAAGAGAAGGAAGGCAAGATAATAAACTGGCACAGAAGGCCAGAGGATGGGAGTGGCGGCAGGTGTCAGGGCGTTTCATGGACAGTGTGTGAGGAAGGAGGGGAAAGCCATAGGATTCCGGCTGGATGGCGGTGTCATTTATTGAAATTAATTATAAGTTCTATGCATCTAGGGGATACAAAAGTACAGATAGCATGTTGTTAGTTATGGGTACATCCTTCTGGATGTACCTACAGAGCAAGCATCTAGCAAGGAGATGTTCAAAGACATAAAAATGGATTAGGTCACGGGGAAGGGATGAATTAGTAAACAAATTGTTCAAGGGCTTTGCCCTTGGAGACTCCGATAGCTGAAGGAGCACAAGCCAGCAAGAAGCATAAATCCAGACAGTGAGGCAAGGAAAACCAGCAGGCCATGTCCTGGAAACGAAGGGAGGCGAGTATGTCTAGGAAGACAAACAGGGCAAAAGAAATGGCTAAGACGCTGATATGAAGACAAAGGGGATTCAGTTGGATTTGCCAACATGGAAACGATCAGCAACTCTGGAGAGAAGGGCGTTTTGGAGATGGGAAGATAAAGAGCAGAAGGAGGAGGACGGCGGAGACCTCAGATCTCATGCAGAGCCAGGCTGCTGAGATAGTCTGCTACTGGAAAGCAGTGGGGATCAAAGAGAAGGAAAAAGTGCATTGATTGCTTCTGAGACAAGACATGCCAGAGCGTGCTGCTGTGGTTAGGGAACTACCCAGTCTGAGTCTGTTGATTCTGGAAAGAGGAGGCACCAGTGAGGAAACAAGGCTCCAGAGACAGGAAAGGGGGCCTAGATCTCCAGGAGGTACAGATGTGCACAGGTGCACAGACTCAGAAATTTGGCGGTGCTAACAGCTGTTTGCTGAGCCTCCAGCTTTCACAAGGGTGAGGCAAGAGAGGAAGGCATTGTGCAGCAAGAGCACAGTGTTCATCTGGGGAGAGAGAAGGCAAGGTTCCCAGGGCACAGCAGAAGGATGGCTTCCCATCACCCAAATCCTGAGTTGTAGACACCTGGTCGGAAGTGAACCACTAGCCACAGGAGAGTGGGGCGACTGTCAGACGCTGTTGGGGCTGCATCTACCTGTCAGTGTCTCACACTTGACTGAACACTGGAACAAGAGCCTAGGCTGCTGCTACTTCATCTGCAGTGCCAACCAGAGTGGGCCAGTGATGACTAGGGAAGTAGAGTTGCTTGTGACACATTGGTTGAAACAGTATAGATTAATAGTCACTGGGAGACTAATGC
This sequence comes from Peromyscus melanophrys, assembly GCA_902168415.1. Lineage (NCBI taxonomy): Eukaryota > Metazoa > Chordata > Mammalia > Rodentia > Cricetidae > Peromyscus > Peromyscus melanophrys. Next base: position 8,828 of record CABHPR010116381.1, read on the forward strand.
CATTCACCTAAAGTCAGCACCATTTGGTGAAATTTAGTCCTTTTTAGCTTTTTGGCTTTTAAAAACATAATATTTATTTGAAGTAGTGACCTTGTCCACTGAATTTATATTTTATTATTGTTTGTGTTTATGTTTTTACATTTTATTTATTTTGCATGTGTGAGCTTGTGCATGCATGCGTGTGTGCATGCATGCTAAGACACCTGTGGAAAGTTGGAGGAGACCTTGTGGGATTCAGTTCTTTCCACCATGTGGATAAGGGGCATTGAACTTAGGTTGTCAGGCGTGGCAAAATGTATCCTTTCTCACTGAACTATCTTGCTGGCCCCCACTAAATTTACAATAAAACATCACAGCCAGCATAAAGTATTTAAAAAACACCAATCAGGAAACAGAATGTTTCTTCATAATCTCCCAATCCTCAAATGTTTCCAGGTCCTCAGTCCTCAGGTGAGACTGATTACTGCTCAGGCCTAAGAACCTGTGTTCAGATCCCAGCAGCCATGCAGATAGCCAGGTGTGGCTTATGTGCACACCTAATAACCCCCGGGCTATAGGGGGTGGAGACAGGAGGGCCCCTGGGAATTCCTGGAGGTCACTCGAGCACCAGGTTCAGTGAGAGAGCCTGTCTCAAAGGAAGAAGGTGAAGACTAATATAGGACATCCATCATCTGCTGGTCTCCAGGGGCATTTTCACATAGGTGTGTGCTTAGAACACACTCACATATACCCTCCTCTCTCTTTCTCTGTCTGTCTTTGTCTCTTTCTCTTTAACATACACATACAATGCTACCATTAGCTGTAAGTATCAGAATAACATATATATACACACATATATAAAAACTACACACACACACATACACACACACATATATAAAACAGTAGTAGATAACATACATCAGGGATTTTCCAATTGGGTATAATCTTCAAGAAACTCCTCCCTCTTGATTGCCCAAGGCCAACACAAGGTTATGGATGATTAGCCTCTCTACTGCTAATTTTATTATTACTTTAACTACACATGGTTTCTAATTTTCTCAGTTTGGGAGGAAAATATAGTATAGGGGGAATGTATCTTTTATCCAGATTTATCTACTCAATTCATTTTCTTCTCTGTTTGCTTTATGAATTGTTTCAGGGTATTATGTACTTGATTGCTTTTTGACAGCTGAGAAGATGAGCAAAAATGTGATGCCTTTGTCCATTGCACAGACAATGAGCCGGTTCCTTTTGCCACTGCACTTACCATCCTCAGGAGCGTTTTTATATTCTTTGTCATCCATCACTTCGTAGTCAAACCCAAGAAGATCGATTGGAATCGTAAATTTTCTGGCATAGTTCTGCTGTGCACCAGTTAGGAAAGCTTGCGTGAAGAAGAAGCCAGAAAGCCAGAAGATGGGTGGAGGGCCAACTTCATACCATTGCTATGGTAGATCCAGACAAAAGTGATACAGGAGAGTCATACAGATTTCCAACACAATATCAGTGAAACGCATCTCCAAACATGCATATTACCTTTCAGGCAAACGAGCAAATGGGACTCAGTGACTAGCAAGGCACACTCTCAAGATTTCAAAAATCTGACTCAACATCATCTCCATCATACTAGCTTGGGAATTCAGTGAATGAATGCAGATGTTTTATACATGTACAGTGGTTTCACCCAAAGACCTACACACCATTATGAACTCAGACTCACTGTTACAAAGCGTATTGTGTTACACAGATGAACAGATTTCCATAAAGTCTGGTCATATGGTAATATTTTCATCTCTTTTCTAATTAACTAGTTATTACTATATGGTAGCATATTCTTTTGGAAGTTTTTCTTCCTACTTCACATACCATGAAATCCAACATACTAAAACACAGTGCTGTGGTGCTGTTTTGTTTGTGATCTAACAAATAAAGCTTGCCTGAAGATCAGATTGTGGAGCTAAGTCACTAGTTAGCCATAGAGGCCAGGCAGTGGTCGCGTACATCTTTGATCCTAGTACTTGGGATCTTACGCCTTTAATCCCAGCACTAGGGAGGTGGAGACAGGAAGCAATATGGCTGGGCCAAGAGAGGAATATAAGGCAGGAGGAGACAGTAGCTCAGCCCCTTCCAGTCTGAGGATTTCTAGAGGTAAGAAGTCTTTCTAATGGCTGGCTGCTCTGCTTCTCTGATCCTTCAGCTTTCACCCTGATAGCTGACTCCGGGTTTTTATTATTAAGACCAATTAGGATTCGAGCTACACAATACCATAAAAGAACACAAACAAGCAGGGTGGGGAATGCTTATGGTGTTTGGAAATATAATGACACCTTAATTCTGTATTTATTCCATAGGTTTTGATGATGAGCTGTTGAATAACAAGTAACTGAACAGCAAACTATAGGAGCCTCTCTGAAAAAATGAGCCCACTCCTTAACTCTAGAAGGGCCCACAGTTCAAACCTCAGCTTTCAGGGGCCATCTTGGTCCTTTAGTATCTGACTCTGGTACATCAGATGAACTGTACTATGAAAGGGAAGTTGCTCATTGTATTTCTCAATGTTTTTGTTTTGTTTAGAGACTGTACCTTGCCTGGAATTCATTATGTAGCCCAGATAGTAGCATACGCTGACCTTGAATTTGTGGATGAACCCAAGTGCTGGGATTTAATGTGTGAGCCCTCATGCCCAATTTTCCCATAGTTCCTGTCATATACACTGTATCTATGCCTTTCCTTTTTCATTGTTTTTTCTTTTTCTGATGTATAGTGAAGCAGCAACTGACCAATAACTAGGAGCCAGGATTCTACCCACGCAACACACTCAGGAAAAGTAACCACTGAGGTCACTGCTGTCACGGACGGGGATGGTAGAGCTGGAAAGTTGCTGGGCAATGAAGAAACAGTTCGCCTCTTTACAAGCTTGTTGGCTTCCTAAGGTGCTTTGTTATAGGGTTCTATCACGGCAGGTCAACATGCCAATGTTTCTCTCTCCAAAGGCTGTCATTTGCCTGAGTGTCAGACATCACATAATGTCCTACTTAAGATGCAGAATATATATAAACACACATATACACACACACATATACACACATATATACATATATATACACACACACACACACACACATGCATATACATTACTGAGTAGAGGTCATTTGTACTTGGAATATGCAGGACTGTAGAGAGCCATTCTCCACTCAGCATTCTGGTGAAGGTAAGGAAGCAGAAGAGACTGGATAGCAGCATTAGTATGGATGAACTCACCTGCAGGAATTTTAGTCTTGCCAGGAAGTCATTCACATAGCTGCCGAGCGGCTTAAGGCTGGGGTAGGATTTACCCATCCACATTCCTGGGATTTTGACATTCAGAATGCTGCTGACCACTTCTTCTAGCTCTGTAGACATCACAACAAGCCCCTGAAACACAACAGACCTCGGTGAAGTCAGCACTGGCCATCATAAGGAGCCTCTTTTAAAGCTTTCTTCACGCTGCCTTTGTTAATGAACGTTTCTTTGGATTTGTGAGGAAGGCACAGAATATTTCAAACCTTCCTTAGGAAAGGAGTAATGGTTTCTCTAACCAAATTTTAGTTGAAAATCTTAACTAACACATGGCTATTTGGTAGCTACTGAATCATTGTCTACCTTTTATTTAATTTACCTGCTGGTTAAAGGCAAATTAGTACAGGCTTCCTAGCCTACCTTCTTAAAGTCACAGTGGTGGATATAAAACTAGGAAGCGTCTATGAAGCACTCTGAACAGTCAACGCAGTCTGAAATCCAGCTGTGAGTCCAGTTGCCCTTGTTCTGTTGTGAATACCCCCAGGTGTGGATGGTGAAGCTCTGAGACTCTTCAAAATTCCTTCCTCAGAGGATTTAGCAAGAATCAACTTGGAAGAATCAGTCTTTTGTTGTTGTTGTTGTTATCAAGAAACTTTATTCATTTGTTTATTCATTCATTCATTCATTCATTCATTCATTCATTCATTTATTTATTGCTTAGTTGATCTTGTGTTTGAACCGGCTGTGACTGGCATCTCTGTTTTGTTTTTGTTTATACTGAACTAACCTGAAGATTTTGGAGTAAGCTGGCTGGATTAAACACACACAGTTTCACTTACCCTTTTGAAACTCCTCTTACACAGCAGTGAAAGGTTCTAGGTCTTAAAGGCGTAAGCCCACAAAGAGCAAACAGAAAGGGGAGGAGCGTGAGGACACACTTCTGGAGTCTAGAAAGCGAAAGCTCGCAGCTGGCCTAGCATTCGGGTTTCACGGTACTTTGACTCAAACCCGAGGTTTTCACATATGCCGAACGAGGGCTGTACCACTGTGTCTGTCCGCAGCCACTCAAGATGCTTCTGGAAGTCAGCCAGGGTGGCTGTGCTAAGGCAAAAGGGATTTGAAACCCAGTTCACAAAACAAATTCTTAGGTCCTTTCCCCAAGCGCCATACCATCATCCTTGAGTGTAAGCTGGAAATGCCAACAAATACAGAACGAAAAACCTGATGAAAAACCTGCTAACACACCTGAAATAGGGGATGTCGTGTGCAGCTGAGGTCAGTTATTTATCACACCGAGACCAAAAGTTAAATGAACGCCCTTTGGAAGCTGAGACTTCCAGGCCTCTTTTCTCTTTTAGTTCCCACAATTCCAGAAGCTAGTTTTGATCGTTCAGGAAAAAACAGGAAGAGCCAGGTCAGAGAGAAACACCTAATGGTGCTGATGCTTCTTGCCAAATAACCCAGCCACAATCACACTGTAGCAAGGACCACAGTCAACCATCATCATCAGGACCCTTATGGTGTCCTCTGCAAAATGTCACGTTCCCAGCTAAAAGCAGACAACTGAACACTATATATTACATGCCAGAGAAGGCTTCCAGTAGGAAAGAGCAGGTTTTCAGCTCAGCAATCAGTTTTTTAACACAAAGAAAGCTATAGATGAGTGTTTCCTGAGTCATTTTGGTAACCTATCCTGGTAACTTATTGGGATAAAGTATTCATGATACAAACCTCAGACTATAGTACATATTGTGATTTCCTGCTTATCCATTACAAGTAAAGATTTCCTTACCTAAAACTCTTAAATATTTCAGATTTAAGAAATGATTTAAATATTGTATTTTTTGGTACATATCTAATAAGACGTTAGGGGTGAGACCCAAGTCGAAACAAAATTTTATCTATATTCAATATATATATTTTACAATAGTCTAGAAGTATTTTTACATAATATTTTCAGTGTACCTACATTTGACTACGAGACCAAATATGTAATTCTCCATGTGTAGGGTCACGTTTGCAGTTGTAGAGCTTGGGAGTTTGGAATATTTTAGATATCCTCGACTGCTGACAGTATGCTACACCAACAAGGCCACATCTGCTAATGGCGCCACTCCCCGTGCAGGTCATTTTCTTTCAAACCACAATATGTACGTGTGTGTGTGTGTGTGTGTGTGTGTTGTGTGTATATGTGTGTGTGTTGTGTGTATGTGTGTGTGTGTTGTGTGTATGTGTGTGTGTTTTGTGTGTGTTGTATGTGTGTGTGCATGTGTGTGTGTTGTGTGTGTGTATGAAATGTGTTCCCCCATTTTTAACATGCTGATGTTGTTAGTTCATGATTTAACGGAAATTATATTTATTTTTTCCGTATTTGTTTAATTTTTGAGATTAATTAATCACATATTACTCTCCCTTCCCTTTCTACCCTCCATACCTTGCTCTTTCAAATTCATAGCCTCTTTCTTTTTTCATTATTTGTTGTTACAAGTATATATTTATATGCATATATGTTCCTAAGTACAACCTGCTCAATCTGTATAATGTTACTGCATGTATGTTTCCAGGGCTGACAACTGGTATTGCATAACCAATTGGTGTGCTCTTCATGTTTAATTTTTTCATTAGTTTTTTCCTCTAGGCAGTACATTAAGTGTTGTATGGAACTTATAAATATATGGAAATTGCATGTTAGCTTTTTGTTATTTCACATCTAACTTGATTATCCTATGATCAGAGAATACACTCTGATGATATCAATCTATTGTATTGAACGGTGCTGTGTATTTTCACATGGCAAATGCTTCTAGGTGGAGCATGTGAATTTGGATAATGCAGTGCACCGTCATTAGACTCGGTGTTCCATACCTCAGCATGGCATTTCAGGAATGGCTTGTTCAATACCACCATCCCCATTCTTCCCCTTCCCTTCTCCCTCTTCTCCTCTTCAGCTTTAGATTTTTATTTTTTTTAATTTTTTATTTTATTTTATTTTATTTTTTTGGTTTTTCAAGACAGGGTTTCTCTGTGTAGCTTTGCGCCTTTCCTGGAACTCACTTGGTAGCCAAGGCTGGTCTCGAACTCACAGAGATCCGCTTGCCTCTGCCTCCCGAGTGCTGGGATTAAAGGCATGCGCCACCACCGCCCGGCAGCTTTAGATTTTTAATTGCTTTCTCTTGGTATTGAACTTATATGACAACCTTTTCCTTGTTTCTTAGGAGAAATCATTTACTTATTTTTTAATTGATCTCATTCGATGATTTAAAAAACTAAGCGAAGTACTATAATTTTCCTTGGGTATTCTGTTAACTGCATCCCATAAATTCTGACAAGCCATTTATTTTACCTAGTATTTGAATTTTGAAAATACTACCATATGATTTTCAAAGTTATTTCGCACACTAAGGAAATATTTAGAGAGCAGTTGGAGACGACCGCAGGAAAGGAAGCTGTAACACATTTGTCGCTGCTGTTGGGGGCAGTGAACGGGAGAAATTGACTCCAAAATAACCTGTGCTCCTCAGGGCTACCAAATGCCTGAGGTGATTTATAAATTCTATTCTGACTACAATCAACATAGTATATACAGACTGAAAGCTACACCCGCCCCGACTCCCTCTCTAGGACTCCCATGTGTTCATTTAACAGCTATCTCTTCACGGACTCTAGGAAGCACTCCAGAAACAGCCCGATCATTTTTCTTGACTTTCTCCCTCAAACCTGCTCCTTCCCTAGACCTTACACTTGCTCACCCCTCTAAAAACTTTCAGTTATCCTAATGGCAAGCAGACAGCCATTTCTCTTCACCTCAATGCTACGGCCACACTCGGCTCCGATACCTCACCGGGGTTCTCTGGCACTGTTTCCCTACAACCGTTCCTGGCAGCCGCAGGGGTCAGCTTCAAAATATATGAAATACCACTATTGCTTGAAAACCCCTAATGCCTCTGTATTGCAAAATAAAACTCGAGATCCTAGCCGAGGCAGACAAGGCCATCATGGACCCGGTCATGCGCGCCCCCGCTCCCCCCCACACACCATGCTCATCCCATTCTTGTCCCGCCAGCCCGTCCCTGGTGCTTCTTGTCCAGGCCATACCGATCCTGCTGTTGGCTCTTACTGTTACAATCACCTGCCTAAATGTTCTTCTCTTAATAGTTCCCGCATTCCTCTGATATCATTTAGACCTCTGTCCTCAGAAGGGTCAGCCCCAGCCTGTCTCAACTCTGCACTCATACCTCTGTTGACTTACCCTGTTTTTATTTTTCTAAAGAATTTATCATTTAAAAATTATATACAGGCCTAGAGAGACGGCTTTGCGGTAAAGAGTGCTTACTGCTGGAGCAGAGAACAGGAGCGGGGATTCCATCATCCGCACAGGGTGGCTCACAAACATCTATAACTCAGCTTCAAGGGACCCTACAACCACTTCTGGCCTTCATGGGCACCTGCACACACACACACACACACACACACACACACACACACACACACGTGCAAATAAACTAAATCTTTAAAAATTCTGTATGTATTTGTTTAATGCTTTACTTGTCTCCATTGCTAACATGCATACTTGTTCGCCTTATGACTTAGCACAATGTCTCCTCAGCATGCACCTTCCCAGCATGCTGTGCTGTCTAACACACTCTGTACTTATGCATCTCTTTATTAACTGTTACTCCCAGAAATCTATAGACTAATCAAGAGCATGGACTTGTTTTCTACGCTGAGGACCAAGACTAGTGATGCCAGTACCTGTGACTAAGAACCATTTCCTGAGCTGATGAAAGTGCAATGTTTAGTGATTCTTTCGCTTAGGGCACCTTACCTTGATGGCTTTTTGAATATTAATGCACGATTCTCGTATGGTCACCAGCAGCTTATTGAACCGTCCCATCTCTTGGACAAGGACCGTGTTCATGCTCTGAGTATAGGTTGTGGGGTACCTCCTCATTGCAGACTCAATATCGAAGTTGTTTGGAAGTTTGCCCAGGATGTCACCGGCAACTTCATTTACAACTTCATCCGACGACTTCGCTCCAGTACCTGATGAACGAGACTGAACAAGCCAGACTGTTACAGCATCCTCATAAAGGTCAAGACTGTTGAGTTAACTAGATAATAGATAATAGAGATAGAGAATAGATAAGGGATTATCTATTCTCTTGATGATTCTTCTTCACACAGGATGTATTGAAATGTAAGAGTCATGGGGAATAGCGTTCTGAGAGAAGATGAGTGTGAGGCAGGAGGAAGAGCATCTGCTATGTTCAGAGGAGATGCAGGACCTCAAGAGAACGTTTGTACGTCCCACTGCCTGGTGCCCACTGAGGCTTGACCAAGCAGCTGGGCAATGACAAATCTTAACACCCGTGAGAAGGAAATGTGACTGTCTTGAGAAAGCTTGCCACAAAATCTACTTGTCAATATCTGATGCACACCGGTTACCAGCAGCAGAGACACAGCTTTCTCCCTGAGCCTGTAGGGCAAAGAAAATAAGCTCTCCTCTTCAAGGAGGCTCAGAGTGTGGAGAAAGGACGGGCGTTAGTGATTGCCATTGGAAGCCAGGAAGGAGCATCCTATGTGATTTGTGCTTCGTATGTTTATAGTGGCATCTTGTAAATGAATTCATATTTTCTGGAAAGGCTTGTTAAAAAAACTCTGAGAACAAATATACTGCTAGGGGTCCACTGGTAGAGAATAAGTACTACTGGAATATAGTTGACCAGCTCACATTTTTCCAGTTCAAGAAAACTGAGTTTAGTGTTCTTTCCTATTTTACAGTTCCTGGTTTCTTTACGATTAATATTAAACATCTAGTCTGTGAACACTATCGTTTTTTCTTATATTTTTACCTACCTGTCACACACTACTAGAGGAGCTTATAAAATCAGACGATAAAACAATTAAATGTTGGCAAGTTTTAATTGCCTGCTAGTGAAAAGAAATTAAGAACTGTGCCCATAAAATAATTATTTTTTACAGTCCTAAGGTATTTAGTTTACAACTAATATTTAAAACAATAGAAGAAAAAAGACATTGAATGCTGGACCCAGACCAAAGAAATATTTTTTTCTTTTTATTCCATTTACAGAGTAAGTTGTACTTTGCATTTTGACCTACATATAAAATAGTATAAATGGCTTAAAGTTTATTCTACTTTCTAGCAAGAACTGTGCCCTCCTAAAACACAAACCCTACAAAAACAACACAAAAACCCAGGCCTACACCCAACCAAAAACGTCAGAAAAATACTTCAGCAACTCAGAAATCCGTCTTACCCTGCCCAAATCACACAGTTGCTGTTGTAAGCTTTAGAAAGCGGTGTTCAACCAATGTGAAGCATCGGGAGCTACAGGGTGGTGCTCGTTTGTAATTGTTTAGCTTGGCTTTTCATTGCTACTTTCTCTCCTTAGCGCTTTCATGATGGCAAGCCTCAGCTTTCTAAGGTCTAGCCTTCTCCCTCCCTCCCCTTCTTTGTTGGCAATTGAAACCGTGGCCTTATATGTGTTAGGCAAACACTGCACCACTGAGCTCCACCTCGGCCCCCAGCCCGCCCTCCCTGCTTTACTATTTATTCTGAAGCAGAAGAGAAGATGGAGAAATGGCTGGGCAGTTAAGAGTGCTTGTGGCTCTTGCAGAGGACACAAGTTCAGTTCCCAGCACTGGCTTGGGAGTTTCACGGCCGCCTATAATTCCAACTGGGCATCTGACTGCATCTTGTGACTTCTGCAGGTACCCATATACACGCATGCACAGACACACACCAAACAACACATACTCAAGAGGCGGGGTGCGTGGCTCACTGGCTTGCCCAAGCAGGCCTTGAATTTGAGACCCTCTTGCTTTGGCCTCCCAAATGCTAGCACTGTGTGTATGAACCACCTCATCTGGTTGGACTGTCTTCCTCTTATTGAGTAAAGATGTGTGTGATCTATTTTTAAGGAGACCTTGCAGAATTTGGCATTTTCAGAGAGCATATTGGTTTTATAAGTTTCCTACTTGAAATAGTGTGACCACTAAGCATAAACAAAAGATCACCTCAAAAATTACACTCTCGACTCTGGTACCTGCCTCTTCCATTTTCCTCTGAGAATGTTTTAGCTAAGGACGTTAGAGCAAAAGTCTTGTCATCATTAACTAGCTCACAGAGCTCTGCAGCTCTGGTCTCTGCCTCCGAGTTGTGACTCAAGGGCCACTGCCTACCCATCATGAGAGTCACACTTACAAATCGGAGTCCAGGGATGTTGAAATAGGTTGTTTAATCACATACTGAGGCAATACCCTGGTGTATTCAAACGTATTTGTTCGGTTCTGAGTCACTTTCTGTCGGAACGAGCACACTTTTATGGGTTCTGCAATGTGACACACACCAGAGAGTTTCAACAAAGCCAACACCACGGAAATAATCCTGCCATCGGGCTATCATATATGACAAGTAGTCAATGTTCCTCAGGACCGACTTACTCATGCGTGTTCACATACTTTTGTATGTGCTCTGCTAATAACCGGTTTTCATGCCGTCAGTGTGTGAAATGGGCTTTAAAAACACCCTTTGTCCTTATTGCCTTATTAGAAAATGGCAACTAGCAGAAACTGGAAGGCGGGCTTCGTGGACCTGTCCGTTCATGATAACACACCCCACATCCTCCTGGTTCTCGGCCTTTTCGGCATCTCAGGTCTAACCCATCCACAGACTCCAAAGGAGAGTAAAAGACCAGTGAGGGCCAGACTGTTTGGCTTCGAGTCTGGTCCTGAGACTGGACTACCCAACTTTGGTCAAACTACTTAATCCATTTGTGCCTCAGTTTCCTATCTATAAGACAGGATCAGCAACGGCCCCTCATTCCTTGGGTTGCCCTATCTATATACTACATGTTATATACAAAGCTCTCAGAGTAGGGCTAGCAAGGGGCCAGCACCATGGGAACATGAACCATCACCGTTTCACTCTGAGAGGTCAGAAGACACCTGAATTCAGTATCGGAAAGTCTGCCTGACTAAACCGGTGTGTGTTCTTAGTTTATTGAAATTTTATTTAATCTCCATGGGAACTCTTGGCATCTGGATTAATTTGCTTTTAAAAATTACAAACAAGCAGGTGTGATCACCTTTGGAGAGAGAAAATCTCTCTCACTGTCAGGATGAACAACCGTGTAATGCACTGACGGCTGCCCACGCTTTAGATTTTACCCTCCTGCCCACAATAGGCACATTTTTCCACCAACAGGCTGTGTGCCTTCCCCCGATCAGCTGTTTGAATTCATTTTGTAATGTTGCTAGCATGTACTTAAGCATTATGTTGTCTAATAAAGTAGTGTGAAAGTAATTTTTTATGCAAACTAAGTGAAATGCCCTGGAATATTAAATAAAGATAAATCATAAAATAAACAACTGCTGTTAAATCAGCAGGAGACTAGGAAATAAAACAGGTAAAATTGTACGCAGATCCTGCCCCCAAACTGCTTCCCAGGTATATTTAAAATGATGGCTTCTACCTAAAAGAAATGAAAGGGATTTAACATATGCTGTATTTGGGGCGAGGCTTAGGCATAAAAGCAGAGCAAACTGGAATTCCTAGAAGCAAGAGACTAAGAGAGATGCTTTTGTTCCCAAACAAGATTGATGAAAAGATGATGCCAGATGCCCACATTCTCTATGCTGAAGTCCATAATTAAGGGATTATGTGGGTTTTGTTTTTCCTTTTGCTTTGAGAGCTCCTCCACTTTGGCAGAGTTCTGTCAGGAGCCTCTGCTGGATTGGGGAGTGGAGGCGGCGGACAGATCTGCTCTGGCTCCAGCTCAGGATGCCCCATGACACACACCTGGGTAAGGAGAATGTTATCAAACAGCAGCTGGGTCTCCGACTGATCCTTAGTGATGTCGGCATTGGCATTCATCCCAAAGATTTCTGGTGCTGGGATCAGTGGCAGGGTCTTCGTGTATTCGATGTAGCTTTTGTGCTGCAAAGATGAATGGCGAGAAGTCGGGAGGTTAGATGTCAGTTGTGAGGTAGGGCTTGGCTCAGAGACAATGCTTTTCAGTCCTCGAGCCACGGAGAGAATGAGCTTGTGAGACTGCAGGCTGAATGCTTTCCCTTTCTTTCAGCCAGGCCCAGGGCTAACAACAAGGTGGGTAAATTTTGAGAGGAAAAGGTAAGGTGCCATTCAGCTAAAATTTATTATTATTATTAACGAGAAAAGAGATTTGTGGCAATAAAATTTAGAAACTTGTCCTAGCAATGACAACGGGAGACAGAAGCATGGGCAAGGGTGAAGCATCAGTTCCGAGGATGTCTTTGCTGGAGGCCAGAACCCCAGAAGAGAGTTCTGCATCCATTTTCTTGTGGTTTCTTAGAACTGAGCACCCCTGCCTAGAGGCTCTGTGAGGACTGACTGGAACTCAGAGGAGCCACCTGAATGCCTTGGGTTTGGACAACTGAACTCAGCAGCTTACTTCCTTTTCCATCTCTCAACTCCCTTGCTGCACAAGCCCTTTAAATAGCTCCCTGGGAATGTTCATTGGTGGACATTCCCAGGGCCTCTACTTTATTTGTTCTTTTCTCTACTTCCCTCCCTCTCTCCCTGTCTACAATCCTTCTTAAGGCCCCACCTATAAATCTATTAAAAAAAAAAACTCTCTAAAAGACAGAGGAGTCAAGGACACTACAAGAAAACTCACAGAATCAACTAACCTGGGCTCCTTGGCCTCATGGAGACTGAACCGACAACCAGGGAGCCTGCACGGGACTGACCTAGGCCCTCTGCATGTATGTTACAGATGTATAGCTTAGTCCTCTTGTAGGACTCCTAACAGGGAGCAGGGGCTGTCTCTGACTTTTTACTGGCTTTTGGGACCTACTCCTCATACTGGGTCACCTGGCTCAGTCTAAATACACAGGGAGGTGCTTAGTCTCACTGCAGCTTGATGTGCCATGCTTTGTTGATATCCACGGGAGGCCTGCCCCCTCCTGAACAGAAGCTAAGGAGGAGTGGATTGGGGAGCAGGCAAAGAGGGAGGTTGCTGGGAGGATCTGGGGAGGAGAGGAGGGAGGGGAAACTGTGGTGGGGACGTAAAAATAATATTAATAATAAAAAAATCATAAAAAACCCACAAAACCCTAAGTCTGTGAATTTCATTCTCCAAATTTGAAAGATAAGACCCTGTAAGCCAATGGCTCAGAGCAGTTTTGGTAGCTATCTGTTTTCCAGGACCCTGGTCCCCTAAGACATGCTCACTAAGAGCTGAGAAAGGCTCTATCACTGTCCAAGACACCCCAGTATTTCTGTATTTCTAGACAAATTTTGTATTACATTTTTCTGGTGACTTTTTTGTTGTGAGTGTGGAGACAGGGCCTCACTAGGTAGTCTGGCCTTGAACTCTGTTTTTTGTTTTTGTTTGTTTCTTTGTTTGAGACAAGGTTTCCCTGTGTAGCCCTGGCTGTCCTGGAACTTGCTCTGCAGACCAGGCTGGCCTCGAACTCAGAGATCCACCTGCCTCTGCCTCCCAAGTGCTGGGACTAAAGCTGTGAACCACCGTGACCTGCTTGGCCTTGAACTCTTAATTCTCCTGCTTTAATCTGTTCAGTGGTAGGATTATCGGTGTGCCCTCCACATTCACCTTGCTGGTGATTATTCTTATTCTTATTCTCTTGTTAGTTTCTCATAATTAAAATAATCTTTTCTGATTTATTCCAGTTGACTCTCATCATGGAAAATACACCTAGACTTAGGAATAAAGTTTATCTAAGTGTTGCTATCCCGAGATACCCATCATTCACATTATACATCTTTTTATTCATATGTGCACATATTTCATATTTATATGAACATGTATCAAAATTTATCTTTTTTGAGGCTGGAAAGATGGTTCTCAACAGTTGAGAGCACCGCTCTTGCAGAGGACCAGGGTTCAGTTCCCAGCACCCAAAGCAGGTAGCTCACAACCACCTACAACTCCAATTCCAGGGGAATCTCATAGCCTCTTCTGTCCTCTTCAGGCATCGCACACACATGGAACACTAACATATTTGCAAGACACTCATAAACATAAAAATGAATAAATGTTTTAAAAAAATCTTACAATGAAAAGGTCATGCTTCACCACTGCTTATGTAATCATACAGAAACATCCAGGAATGGATGGCCATGGAGGTCTCATCACTAGGAGTTTTATGATGTGGGTCCTGTCACATACACGTCCCTTATTAACACCCGACAACTCATCATTATGGGTCTGGCTATTTCCAGCATCAGCCTAGTAGATGATGGGCTGGAGTTATCAGGGGATATTGCATGTCTCTCATGCATGTGGCCATGGGTCCACCCTCAGTGTGTGTTATTTGACCTTAGGGATCAGATGAGAAGTGACTGGAGTATGATAGAAAGCCTTTGAAAGAAACTATGTGTTATTATTCTGAAGGCAGTCCATGGGGCTGGGAGAGCGGAAGAGAGTGGTGACCTTGAGCCACAAGTGGTTCTCTCCACCTTCTGCTCTGGCGGCTTCTGACAGGCTAATCAAACTTAATGAATCTGCTTCCTTGTTTGTGAAGGTATAAAAGAATGACACAATGTTATTTGATGCTGCACTGAGATCATAACTTAGCACTAACTAAAAATAACTAAATGTTAATGATTACTGTTAATATTTTATGACCCCACATTGTGTGTACATTCATTTTAATTGTGACCAAGTCTTTTTACCCAAACACCCAGCCCATGATGACAGAGTTTCAGGCCACTAGGGAAACTATCCCACATCACAGTGAACAGGAGACTCCTAACTTGCTTTGCACATTGTGTTTGAGCTGTTCCTACCTAACTTAGAAAATCAAGACGAGGATGAACCACCAAATTAGAAAGTCTGGTGGGAAATCACCAGTGAAAGCTATGGCGCTGGCCCCCAGGCGTTTGTTTTCTTAAAGGGGGCATACTTACATCACCAGAAGGAGGGACGTAATAGATGCCACTGGAGTCAAACTTGTAATCTGCTTTTTGAACTAAGTCCGTGCAGAAGAATTTGTTCAGAATGCTGCGCAGAGTGCGCCGGTCCCAATCGTCAGTTACCCGGCCTCCGTAATTGCATTCCCCAGTCATGTACCGTAGAGCATCGTACGGAAGTTCCTAAGGTGGAGAGTTGCAGTCACCAGCCAGTTAGGAACACCAGTGACCCACGGTGTGGGACGGTGACCCAAGCATTTTGTCCATGTTTGGCTACCATCGTCAAGCTAAACATCTTCCTAAAAGCTCGCAAGAACATAATCTCCTTTCCTATACTTTCCTGCAGTTTTCCCCAGAATCTTCCTTTTTGCTTTAGTTCATTTCCATTATGCTGGTGCTGAGACTAACACTGCTGTTTTCTGTTGTGACTTACTTACTGTCCAACCATATAATTTGAATTAATAGTATTTTTAAAATACTAGCGAGGGTCTTAATTGTTGCATCTACTTATTAACATTTGTCCTAACACGAGTCAAGAGCTTTCCTTCTCTCTCTGCTGTTTAACATCTAAATTATTTCAATCTGTTTTCTTCCGTGGGTATCGTCTGTCTGCCATGCTCCTTATTGTAGCTCAGTTCTCAGCATCGCCTGCCTGGTCTCCCGCCTCTCTTTCTGTGGCTCCCATTTGGTGACTAAAATGGAAGGGAGGGGTAGAAGTGTAGCATCAAGGCCATGGTGGGGAGCATGTTCACTGCTCTGCCTCTGGGGGGATGCTCCAGGCTCCCTGGCTTTTGGTAACTCCAGGTGTTTCTTGCCTTGTGACAGCCTGACTTCGTCACGCTTTCCACGTCACAAAGTTGTCTTCCTGTGCGTGTGCATAATACCTGTCTTACTGGATACCTTTTAAGCATGACGTCAGCTATTAGTTTCTGTAGATAATGGTGGTGGTTTGATTGAGAATGCCCCCTGTAGGCCCATGTATTTGAATGCTTGGTCACCAGGGAGTGGAACTGTTTGATAGGATTAGAAGGATTAGGAGGTGTGGCCTTGTTGGAGGAAGTGTGTCACTGGGGGAGGGCTTTGAGGTTTCAAAAGCCAGTGCCAAGTCCAGTCTCTCTCTCTGCCTGTTGGCCTGCAGATCAAGACGTAGCTCTCAGCTACCGCTGCAACCTCTGAAACTGTAAGCAACCCGTAATTGAATGCTTTCATATATAAGAGTTGCCATGGTCATGATGTCTCTTCACAGCGACAGAACACTCACTGAGACAATATTCCTTTTCATGTTTGCCAAGTTCCCCTCTATACCTAGTTTACTGAGAGTATTTTTATCACTCATGAATGTGGGATTTTGTCAAATGCTGTTTTCTGTATCTACTGATAGGATCATGAATGCTTTAAATTCTTTTTAGCAGGTTGGTATGATTTGATTTTTTAAGTACTAAACCGAACTTGCATACTTACATATTTTAATTAACTCCTCACTATAGACTATATTTTAAGGTAGACTATATTATCCAGATATTCAAGTTGCTAACTACAAATGTTCCTCACTGGTTTTGTATAATTATTGTAGCTCACATACATTCTCCTCTGGTACTTTATTATTAGCTCCTCGCTTCTTGTAGGTGTTCCTCTAAGAAAACAATTCATCGAATTGATGATTCATTTGACTGTTTCTGCCTCTCAAGCCCTCCATCTTTACTCACTTAATTTCTTGTTTGCTTTTATGGAAACAGAACCCAACCCTCCCCATGTACAAGCCTAAATTAAAAGTTTGAAATTTTGGGGGTTTATGTTCTATTAATAGATTTAATTAAAGATATCCAACTAAATATGTTTTGCTTTTTGTTTTGTTTTGTTTTGTTTTTTGAGACAGGATTCTCTGTGTAGTTTTGGAGCCTGTCCTGGAACTTGCTTTGTAGACCAGGCTGGCCTCGAACTCAGAGATCCGCCTACCTCTGCCTCCCAAGTGCTGGGACTAAAGGCGTGCGCCACCACTGCTTGGCTCCAACTAAATTTGAATAAGATTCTGCCCAAATTCAGACAACTTGCTTTAGGCGGGGAAAGCTCCCTGTTCTTACAGGCATGTGCAGTGATTTACAAAAGTTTTCAAAGTTTCAAATTTGTTTAAATCCAGTTGACAATAGTAAAGAGGACATCCCATCATGCCCAGCATTTGGTGCTCCAGAGAGAGGGAGAAAGAGGGAAAGGGAGGGGGGTGAGAGTGGACTGGAGGGAGGGGAAAGGAAGAGGAGGGTGGAGGGAGGGGGGAAGGAGGAAGGGAGAGAGGGAGAGAGGAGGGAGGGAGGAAGAGAGGAGGGAGGGAGGAAGAGAGGAGGGAGGGAGGAAAGGAGGAAGAGGAAGGGAGGGAGGAAGGGAGGGAGGGAGGAAGGGAGGGAGGGAGGGAGGGAGGGAGGGGGAAGAGTATTCTGAAACTACTCAAGAGGCCGAGCATCTCAAGTTCAAGGCCTGCCTGGCCTACAGAGTAAGTTCAAGACTAGCCTGGGAAAGGAGATCACGTGGTGTTTCATGGGGGATGGGGGGGGGGGGGGAGGAAAAGAAAACACTGGTGTGGTAATGGATGCCCTCAATCCCAGCACCTGGTAGGCTGAGGCAGGAGAATTGCTGTGATTTCTAGGCCAGTCAGGGCCACATATTGAGACACTGTCTCAAAATGGAAACCAAATGCTAACAAAGCCCCAGAGAGAATCAGAAAGAGAAGGGTGCCGTGAACCTGAGGTCACATTAGGTAGCTCTCTGGCTTCTTCCCAGAATCTATTCTCTTTAAATGGTTTTAAGTAGTTTATTTCTAGACAAAGAGTCCAGACTCAAAAATAAAAATTTCATTTCACACACACACACACACACACACACACACACACACACACAGAATTCATGCTCCAGAAAAGAAAACACGTGGCCATCCTCTTACCCCACCCCATTCCTAAGCCTGGCTGCTTTATAGTCTTTTCTTAATAAATATACCACCATTACTTTTCAAATCTCCACAGGTGGCTATGTGTCAAAATATATGATAAAAATCCAGGCTCTTTGTAATCAAACTGGCATCCTAACTACCCCCTAAAGCAGTTATAATTTCCTGCTATAATAAAGCACTGTTTAACAGGCCGTCGGGAACTACCTTGCAGTTTATTTCATAAGAGCAGAATTAATCAGAAGCCCCTGCTCCCTGCACCAACAGTTACAACATGATAAAGAGTGGACAGGTGATGTCCTTGCTGTGATGTTTATTGTACCTCATACTGGTTCAGGAACATGTGAAGTTGCTGCACACTGATCCTTAGATCGGTCTCATTGAATTCGTAAGGAATATTCCACCCCAGGGGTCCAAATTTTCGTCTCTCTTGTACCAAAGCATGAAAGAAACAGAGACCATAAAGCAATTTCTTGAACTCTTCCTGTAATGAGAAGAATTGTCCCATGACTTTATTTTTTTTTTGTGAACATTGCATTAGACTTGCTATATTTCTAAACTCATATAATTAAATTCCTTTGCTTATAAATACGACGAGATTATTTTCATCCCCTAAATAAGTAAAACACGGGTGCATTTCTACTTCAAGCAAAAATCTGCCCGTTCATACATAAGTCCAACCAGCACACACAGCTATGTACACTAGATTTCTAGGAAACAGAAAGTCCATCTAATTTGAATTTTATAGGATTTTTTTTTTTGGTGGGGGGTTTCCAGCTGAAACAATACAACACAAGAATTATGAACTCTATGTATAGTCCCAGGCCACTGTTGAGAAAATTCAAAGTTGATAACTTGAAGAAAACAGGCAGCTCTAAAACTTTCAAGAATGCTGAGGATTATCAACAGAGCTGGAGGTAGGGCTGCGGAGTTTCTTCAGACAAAGTAGCTGCTATGCTGGGAGTCTGCTTGCACCCTTTCGCCCTGGGGAAGGGCGTGGGAGGCAGTCATCCTCGCTGGCCAGGAATCAATGGGCCATCAGGGTGGGAATCCCAGGGAGCAAGGGATACTGGTGAAGACAACTTGTATCATGTGGTGAGGAAACCTCATAGAAAGAGCTTGTCTGAAGGGCACACTGGAGAACCAGAAACAGAAGGGGCCAGACAGGGGCAGGCAGGGGAGGAGGGAGGATGTTGCCTTAAACCCATGCCCAGACCAGAAAGTTCCCTGCTGAGATCAGGAACGTCTGCCCCATCCTGTCTCAAAACCTCTCTGAAGTAAATGGTATCACCAGCTGCCATCGATGTCACAGGTTATGAAAAAGAGGATGCCAACTTCATCCTCTTCCCCTGACAATATGCAGCCTGCCAACCAGAGACACTGGGTTAGAGCTTGGAGATTCCAAAGCCCACATTTTTAATAACAATGGAGTCATAACCAACATATTGTATTATATCTCCCAATTTCTGAATCAGGCTCTCCTTGCAACTGAAAGTAACTATAAGGATAATTTATGATTTAACAAAATCCGGAAAAATCACAGGAAGGCGTAAGTTTCATCCCACAGCATAATCAGTTTCCTTCTAGAATGAACTTGAAAAAGAGGTTGGGAAATGAGGAGAAAAATATAAAATCAAGCAAAGGAGAATGAGGGAGAATGAAAGGAACATATTTGGCAAACTAAAGAAACTGAGTAAACATGCTAGTATAACTCTGAATTATTTTATATATACTGAGTCATTAATGAAGTTAATAGGTGATTGTCGGAAGCCAGATGTAAAACAAGAAACAAATGTGGAGAAGAGATACATTCAAAGCACTGGTACGTGTTCCTCCCTTCGGAAGGGTGTGTATGACATATGCGTGTATTTGTATGTCTATATATTTTCTTTCTGGTTTTTTTTTTTTCCAGGTAGGGTCTCTCCATATAGCCCTGGCTGTCCTGGAACTCACTCTGTAGACCAGGCTGGCCTGAAACTCACCGAGATCTACCTGCCTCTGCCTACACAGTGCTGGGATTAAAGGTGTGTGCCGCCACACCTGACCAAGAACACACTCATCTTCTGATTCTGTGTAAAGGAGTGGAACCCACGGCCAATGCTCACTACCGTTCCGCGACACTAAGGACGCGTGCTCTTTTCTCCTCCCAACTTGACTCCTGAGGAGTCAAACAGCATGGGCTTTCAGGTCCCAGCTTCAGGATTTATGTGATAACAGCTCTTGCTTTTTCGTTTAGGATGTTCCAGAATCGTCTTGTGCCTGTCGTGACCCTGTCACAGAGCCAGCCGTTTTTCTGAAGAGCCCTGCTTATTTTGAGTGGTGAATGGTATGAGGGACCACAGTGGATGTTAGATGAGTTCCTGGTACTTGAAAATAGAGACACATGGCATCGATATTAAATGTATTTGGAGGGGAACATAAAATGACAAATTAAATGGTGTAAAAATTAACAGTAGGTAAATATGGAGGACACAGGTTGCTCCTTATGCTATTTTATATTTTCAATTTTCCTATAAATATAAAACCATTTTCAAATAAAAAGTTAAAATGTAAAGTTGTAGACCGTTGACATGAGATTTCATGAGACTTTATCTTGGGTAGAGCTGTGCTTCATAAATGCCTCTACCTCTAAAATGTGATTACTATGGGGGAGACCCTTTAATCTGGAAGAGAGGGAAGGTTAAGTGGCGCTTTCCAAAGGGGCTCTGCCCAGCCTGTCATATGGAGAGACGCCCTACACCTGGGTGGGAGTCACCAGCTCTCACTAAGCCTCATCAGTGCAAAAAGCCAGCCATACACAGGTCTCGGAGGCTCGGGACAAGGTTGACTCAGTTCTAAATGTGTATGTGAATCAATCTCAATCTCAATCTCTCAATCTCTCAATCAATATCTCTCTCTCTCTCTCTCTCTCTCTCTCTCTCTCTCTCTCTCTCTCT
>CABHPR010116381.1:29901-43889 GCA_902168415.1 Peromyscus melanophrys
TCTCTCTCTCTCTCTCTCTCTCTCTCTCTCTCTCTCTCTCTCTCTCTCTCTCTCTCTCTCTCCCCTTTCTCTCTCTCCCTTCCTTCTTTCTTTTTCTTTCTTTTGTGTGTGTGTCCAAACTTTTGCTTAATGAAAGCACTTTAGTTTTAGAGCTTTCTCTCGATGTGCACTGAAATAATGTTCAGACATCAAGACAGTAAGCTTTTGAATGCCAAAACTTACCAGGGTTCATAGTGCCTCATATAAAAGAGCCCTTCCATTTTTAATTACGGCAAAACACCGTGAAACAATTTTAGGTCACAGACATTCAGATAGAATTCTAATCATGAAAACAGTGGGTGTTTTCCCTGCCTGCCTGATGGCTCCAGAAAAGACCCTTATGAGTCTCATCAATCGAGAAGGAAAATCATTTTGGCTCTCATTATGGTTATATGGAGGAAATGTTTTTATGTTTTAATTTAGAGAGATGGTTCCAGATAGCAGAGGGTTCAGTTCATATCCTGGAACAAGTTCTCCAGCCTTGCAGATTTGCGCTGGGAATGGCTTACAGCTGACTTTCTCAACAGAAGCCTACATTATTAATGATACCCCATAATATCTCAGCTGAGCAGAAATGGGGCTGGTGGTAAAATTAAAATAAAATATTAATAAAATTGACTTCAGCACAGTCCATAATCAGTAATCAAAACCAACTGTGCTGCAGAGCAGGGGGCCTGTGTAATCTGTAGTTTCACTCTGTGCACACATCCCTGACCGCCAGGGGCCACTTGAAGTGCTTTACAGGGCTGAGGGGACAGGACTTAGCCATCACTAACCGGCTTTTTGCAGCTGCCAAAGAACTCTGGGTCAGAGATGGGGTCCATGAGGTACGAGCGGATGATGTTAGCCCGAAGTCCCTTCGGCGCCTCGTTAGTCATCTTCACTCCGTTCTGCAGGACCGACACGGGGAAATTTGGAGATGGGTAACTAGTCAGCCAGATTCGGAAGTCCGGGTGTGTTGTTTCTGTGCTTAACTCCTGCAAGAGAATAAATCAGAAACAAAAGTGTGAATAAGTCTCAAGGATCATCATCTCAATGCATATAAGGGACAGTCAGGAAATAAGAGGAAACAGCTACAAAATCATGATGGAATTGTTGCAATTTAGGCAAAAGCTCAGAATTCATTTCTGTCTGTATCGCCACACTTCACTGAGAAGGCCCAGAGCTTAGTCATTCTCCTGATAAAATTAATTCACAGAACTATACAGTTACAGAGGTGCTAAGTAGTTCAGAGTTGGCTCAAAGACTAAGGCCTTCCTAAAATGTTCATGTCTGCACTGACGTTTCTGAAATATTTACAAAAATAATTCTTTGCTCAGGGCTAGATTAAGACTAACCCCTCACCACCACCACCACCACCACCACCACCACCACCACCACCACCACCACCACCCCGCCGCCCTTGCTGCAGCTAGATTCGGGAGTATATGATTTACTCAGACAAATCAATATTACATCAAGCTGGAATCATCTGTTTAAGAGAGAAGGGTATTTTAAAGGGTAAGAGCTGATGCAGTATCCTGAAGCAACAGTATTTATCACTATTAGCTTTATCAGGACTGGACACTGGAGGTCACAGAACCTTCCATTAGCACTGTGATGTCAAGGCCTTGGAATAACCATCGCAGGCCTGATCACTGCTGTAAAAATTAGAATTTCCTCCCATCTTGTGCCTGCTCCTCCAGGCCAAGGACATTCTGACACACTGAATGGGCCCTCCCCTCTGTAAAGGGGCGTCTGCTACGGCCTGGCTGTGTGTCTTCCTCGATTCTTCCAGGTAGAGTTCTCAATGGGAACCCATCTTTCTTGTGGTACAGCCGCAATATTAGTGTGCAGCCTGTCATGGGACAGAACGGATATGAGGCACTTGGGTGGAATGCATATTACAAGTTAGGTGGGGGAGGCGCACTCTAGTAAACATCTATCTGCATGTTTACCTCACAAACTTTCTCAAGCGTTGGCATCCAGGAGGTGGCAAGGTGGCAGTTCTGGAGGACAACCCATGTTCCTTCCTTGATAGCTTTTTCTAACATCTTCATAGCAATGGGCCCTTGGCCTTGGCCAAGGGATAGAGAGCTAAGTTTTGAGCCCCCATAGCCCTATGAGCAAGAACGACAATGTCATTTAGTGCCACACATTGGTTCAAACAGACATGACCCGAACACACTAACCAGCACTTAGATGAAATAGTATGGGAATGATCATGCTAATAAGAGAAAAAATACTCTTAAGTTTTTTGGCTGCTGATGTAAGATATAGAAAATAAAAGTATCAAAAGGACTTTTAATACAGGAGTATACTAAAGGACACAGCTGTCACTTCGCAACCTCTAAACATACGAAATATGGTTTTTTTTTAATGAATTTAATGGTAAAATGAAAATATGAACTGTCAGATTTGTAAGGATTCGGTCCTTAATTACGTCATCAGCCTTCGCTGGTGTCCCAGCCTAAAAAGCGGGTGGGCCCTCTGTGCGTCCCTCTCTTTCCTTTCCGCTCCTGTCTGTCCCCCTTCTTCTCCTTCTGCGCTCTCTCTCTCTCTCTCTCTCTCTCTCTCTCTCTCTCTCTCTCTCTCCCAATAAAGCTCTAAAAAGGTAACTATGGCTTGTGATTCTTCCATCCGCGGGTGGTGGTGGCCAGCCACGAGGAGCAGCGCCACAGCGTAACCAACAAGATTAACCTGCCCTGCCACCCCGAGTGAGCTCTCCAGTTCCTTCGGATACCGATTCAACTAGGAGAACAAAAGCATTAACCACTGACTCCCAGGCAACAACCTCCGTAAGAAATTCTACGAGAAGGTTTCCCTAGCTCATTTGTGGCTTCTGTATCTCCTCATTTTGGGGGTAGTTGTCACCAGACTTCCGGGAAGAGGCCTCCAGTGACAGCAGCAGTGGAAGACTGGGTCTTGGGCTCTCTCCAATTGATCATTGCTTATAGTCACTAACTCCGTGGGGGAAAAAAAAAACACTTTGGGGAAAAAAAGTAGAGGTAGCAACTGGCGACCACGCAGAAGCATGGCAGAGAACCACAGCATTGCCTAACACAGCAGAGATGCAGAGGAAGCAGAAGACGTCAGAGGATACCGGGCCAGTGTAGATTCGCAGAGAGAAGGCCCACGGATGATTGACAGACACTCTGAGCTACCTCCACTACTTCTGCTCTAGGTCGGTCACTGTGTTTCTTATCGGATTCCCAACACACTCTGCCCCAGCTGGCCACCGGCTTCCTTTTTGCAATACTCAAGGCAATTCTCCGCAGTCCAGCTGAGATGGCCTCGTGAATGAACGGCTGTGCTACTTTGCTACTTGGAGCATCTCCATCTTTCATCATGGCATCCACAGCTCACCACTTCTGCGACAAGCAGTGAGCGCTGTGTCAGACAGTCACAGCACTCATACAACCAGGTTATTCAAGTATAAAGTGACCCCACAGAGACCACTCTAATCTCAAAGTCACGGGTCTTTTAAGAAGCTACCCTCTGTGTTCTAGTAACCCTCGCTATGAAATGGAGATGCCATCATTTATTTCAAAGTCTTCTGTAAAATTTCGAAGAGAAAACATTGATAACGTTTACTACCAAAGTTCACTAGGTCGTGACCTTCATGGAATGTCGGTTTAGAAACTGCAATAGTGTTGCCACAAAAAGTTGTTTAGGTTTTACAAAATGAGGAAAACCAGCTCAGAAACACACAGTCACCTGCTCATTACTCTCTTCTAGACAGTGTGGCATAAGAACATTTATTACAAATTAATTTGAATATGTTTTTAAATCTCGTGCAAGTGTAGATAATCGAACATACTGTGCTGGCAAAGTGGTTATAATGTGAAGTTGCTCTGGATAGCCAAAGAGGGCCCCCTTAGAGATTAGGAAGAGAGGCAAGAACAGGTGTAGCCTGGACTAACTGTCTGGACTTGAATGAAATCAACCAAGCTCATGGACTGTCATAAATACTGTGGAGAAAAATAAAAGGTCCAGGCTGGTCCCGAACCCGTGATCCTCCTGCCTTCTTCTCCTTCAGCAAACCCTAATGGCGTGTGCCACCACAACCAGAAAGCCCCAATCTGAGCATCACACATTGTCTAGAGAGCCACTTTTAATGGAAGTACTGCCATTAAGTCATTTTCTCGGGACTCTGTCAAGTTTCAGACTCCCAAGCCCTTCCTGTGGCGGGGTGACAACTTTCACCTTTCTCTCATCCTCTAAGACTTTGGTTACAGCAAAAATTACTATTTTAAAGGAATGCAACGGTGTCGGATGACTTCATCTGCTGTGAGGTACCTGGTCATCAGCGAATTTCAGAAGAGCAGCCATGGGATCCGCTCCAGGGGAGAGCACAAAGATCAGCGGTGCGCAACAGTTGCTGTCCCCAAACGCCTTGGACAAATCGAAGGGGGGTGGCTCAATGAAGGCGCGCCCCAGCTTCTTGATTATGAATTCCTGCAGCATGGGAATAACCTAAAAGGGACAAGAATATATTTGAAAGAACAGTCAAAATCTTCCGGTTTCAAAATGAAACAATTGCTGGGTTTGCTGGCACAGGCCTGTGATCTCGGCACTGGGGAGTCTGAGGAAGGAAGTTTACAAGTTCAAAGCCAGGCAGGGCTACATCGCAAGAGCCTGCCTCAAAACCAAACAAACCAGACTCTGGCTAAAAGATAAGCTGTTAAAAGGGGGAGATCGGGGCATTATTGGGGATAGAAAAATAATGACAGATGATTTAAATAGTTACTAATTGACTAATATGAGCTACCAAATTCAAAGACACTTGAATTTCTTTTAATGAGTATCCAAGACATGGAGAAGAAAACTGTTTTTTAAATTTTTTTATTATATTGCAATTATATTATGATTATATCATTTCTCCCTTCAAGTCTTCCCATAGACCCCTCCCTGCTCTCTTTTAAATTCATGACATCTTTTTTCATTAATTGTTGTTATATGAGTGTGTGTGTGTGTGTGTGTGTGTGTGTGTGTGTGTGTATTCTTAATCACAGCCTGCTCAGTCTGTATACTGTTCCTTTTACATATATTTTCAGGACTGACCATTTGGCATTGGATAATTAACTGATGGGCTCTTTCCTGGGGGAGACAATTTCTCTCACTCTCAGAACCTCTTTGTCGCCTTTCGTGCTTTGTGCAGGGTTGAGGCCATGTGGTTTTAAAACACTATCTGTATTTCCACAGCTCCAAAGCGGTAATTATCACATACATCACACACCTCACACAACTGTACAAAAGGGTTGATATAGTCAAGGTTTGGGGGAAGCAGAGCTCTGTAAAAAGACACAAGCTATTTCTCAAGAAACAAGCTGAGCTGGGTCGGCAGATTTTCTGATATGAGAATTTTCTTGGGGCCTGTTCGAGAACGTAGAACTTTAGGGGCTGGGGTCCCTGCAGGAGTAGGCATGTGCTAATAATAGTAAGGACACATTCATCTGTACCATTCCTTATTTTCCAATGAGGATCTACACCTGGCATCTCTGGGTTGTAATACCAGTTAATTGTGAACCAGGTGTAACCTAGACAGGTCACATAACACCATTCTTGTTCTAATCTCAACAAATAGCAGCATGCTCCCTCTGAATACAAACACTTATTCTTTGTTCTTACTTGCTCTTTGTTAATTTTGATGATTCCCTTGGAGCTCAATAAAACTTTGGAAAAGAAAAGCCCAACAGCTGAAGCAGCACAGATCTAAGAAGACACAGCTCAGCAGACACTAGTGTGCTCATTTTCCTGACCCTTCTCCCTCTGCCTTTGCTCCAGTTCACTTGAGAAGCTCATTTGAAACCTTTTTAATGGGTGAGAACGAAGCTCGATAATCTGTCTCTAGCTAAGTAAAGTTTTATGTTGGGTTAAATTAATGACAATAGTCTTCAGATTTATGACACACCAATAAAGGAGCCGAATCCCTTATTCAAAGGCATGCATGGGCGTTGGGTCAAAGGACAATGTCTCCTCTTTGACTTTCTAAGAGTAGCAGGTGTGCCCTTGAAACTGTGCTAGAGAAGTATTCCCCCTTTGGCTAACACAGCACCAGCTCCTCTGGGAGCTTGTGTGTGTGTGTGTGTGTGTGTGCGCGCGCGTACGCATGTGTGTTTCTTAATCTGCTAAGTATAGTTTTCTCCTTTGAATACAGGACCACCAAGTAGAATTAAGAATAACATGCTGCAGTCCTGAAATTATGTTCCTTCCAAGCCGTCTTTAACATAGCTTCTTCAGAGAAATGTGTTTTTATTTCACATACGCTTGAGGTTTTTGCAATTCACATTTCCTTTGATAGAAAGTTACAGCTACAGATGTTCATACGGCTAACATCATACATATAATTTATTTAATTACCTAACTCCAGTTTGTGTCTCAAGCAGTAACTATCAAATGCACTTTTCACCCTGCTCTGAAATACATATGTCTGCTTAAAGTTTGAAGTCACAAATACTTGCTCTGTTTCTTCGTCTTGTTCTCACAAGCTAATCAGTGCTGCCACACAGAAGGCTGTGCGCACCTCTCTAAGAGCGTAATTATCATAGAGGGTAGGTGGCCAGGTGAGCAGGCCAGCCGTAGGACGGAACACAGGCTACCTCAGAGGAAGGGGCAGTGCAAGGTGTTATGAAGGCCCCACAGCTAGGCCATGGCTGCCATTCTACATGGATGGGACAACACATGCACACAACACCCCAGCCCAGGGTAGCGATTCCACATGCGTGGGACATCCCTCACCTTGGAGCAAACCGCAGGAGCAATTTCAAGTGCCAATATCTAAGAGAGACTCTAACCTCTGAAAGCAGTTACAAGTGCCTCCAAACACCAGGTGTGCGTTCTCAGCAACGTCTATTTGAACGAGACTTGTGAGTAAAAATCATCCGTATGTCACAGTGCTTTTTGAAACTCTGGCAAATGTGTATTCCTGCACATGTGTGTGGCTAGGAATACTGAGAACCAATGGAGAAATAGCCAGGTTCAGATTAGACTTTGTGTGTGTGTGTGTGTGTGTGTGTGTGTGTGTGTGTGTGTGTGTGTGTGTGTGTGTGTTGTGGGGGGTGAGTGTGCATGAGCTACGGTGAGTATGGAGGCTAGAGGTCAACTTGCAGGAGTTCTCTTCTCCTAGCATGTGGGTTCTAGGCTCAGACCTCTAGACTTCAGGTACCTTTACCCACTGAGTCATCTTGCTGGCCCAAATTAAACTTTTTAATCTCTCTTCAATACTTTGTTAGACTCATGCAAAGGTATGGAGGAGTAAAACACACTTGTAAGTGCTTTGATACAAGCAGGTATGGTGGCACATACCTACCCCAGCATTCCTTGAGTGTGAGCTCAGCCTGGCCTACACAGTGAGACTGTCTCAAAAGACAAACAACCAAAGTATTATAACAAGGACCGACCCAGGGAGATGGTGACACTGCTCCTTCACATGCAGTATCTACTAAATGAGCAAATATAAAGAAGTTTCAAGATTAAACTTCTGTGAGCAGGAGATTCTAATTCCACAAATTCTCAACAACAACAACAAAATCAAAGAATTCACACACACACACACACAGTTTATTTCTAGACAATTACTTCATGCTTCAGCTATTTTGAATTATCACATATGTCAAACTCACTGCCGAAATATTAAAAATATCCGAATTTCCCATCCTAGGCCTTATCTTTGTTATGATGTATGCACTAGGGGGACCCCCGAGGATATCCTACACGTGCAGGGAAACATGCTGGCATGTTGGACAGATGCAGCATTGGGCGGCGGTAGGTGAGACACACCATGCAGGCATGGTGGTGGTGGTGGTGGTGGAGGCGGTGGCGGCGGCAGCAGACATTCATTCAAAACCCAGGCGCTGCATCCACGTGGGAAGAATTTATTATAATATAGAGATACAGAGACAGAGAGACAGAAAGGAGAGCGAGGAAGAGAAGAGAAGAGAGGAACAGTGGAGGTGTGCGCACTTCATGGCGGGAAAGAGAGAGAGAGTGGAAGAGAGAGAGGAAGGGGAAGGGTTTTTCCTTAAAATGAGGCTTTTACATCAGGACACAGGGTGGCACCAATGGGTGGGACAGAATAGTAACATTGGTTTCCAAGGGGTGGGTCAGAACATTAACCCTTGTCTTTCTCTTTACCATTCCTTTCACAAATGGATTTTTTCCCCTCATCAGATTAAAACAACAACAAAACACAACACTTATTCAACAGCCTCTTTCCTCCCTAAGTTTTAACCTCTTCACAAAATCTTGGTTTTGCAAACAAAATGGCAAGTACAGAGAGCCGCCATTTCCTAAGAGCGGGTTTGTGATGGGAGTGGCCCCGTTTGTGAGAGCAGGATGTGCTGGTGTGCCTGTGCAGATAACATGGCGGGCGGCTGCTGCTGCTGCTGCGATTCCTTTGTCTGTCAGCACCGGGGGCCCAGTTAGAAGCGTGGCTATCTTTGTGATGGTGAGAGGAGATAAATTCCACAGTTGTGCTTTGCATACAGTAACTGCACAAAACTTGCTCGCTTCCTAACAGGAGACGAGGACTCTCAAGGCAAAGGCTGGCTCCGCCAGCGATCAGGCTTGCAGGCTGGTAGACCTGTCTGCATCTCCAATCCGACCATCCCAGCATTAGGTTTGTAAAATGAAATCTGTCGTTAGCAAACATTATGGCCTCATTTAGGCAGTCATCTTCTCAAAGGCAAGGGAGGAGCCTGCGTTTTTTCTACGCCTGCTTTTCCATTCGGTGCAAATTCCTACAGGAGTTATCTGAGGTCAGAGATGCTTATTAAATCACACCTGACAAGTTGCTTATTGAAAGCTGATGGATTCACTTTTTGTTTACAGTTTGGAACAACAGAACTGTGGCCTGAAGCTCTTCCATTTATAAATGGACTCCAAACATTGCACACCCCAGTACTTTTCCACTTGACACTATAAGTATTAAATTTTAAGGGAAACCATAGGCCCATCCCATTTCCCTACTGATGACTTAGCAAGAATCTTTCCAGTTTTCCAAACTACAGCACTATGAAGTCTGGCACTGACAACTTCCAACCATTCAGAATTAGGGCAGGGTCTCAAGAGGACAAAATGAAAAGCGGATCCACCTCCCACAACTCCCCAAAAAAGAATTGTTTGTTAGTTTTCCTGGTAGGTATATATATTATCTTTTAACCTAGAGAGAGTGAAGAAATGAAATGTATACATTACTAGTTCAAATACTAAACCCCTCTAGCACTGTCCCTCTCCTTGCTAGGCTAATACCATTCTACTCCAGGAAACCACCCATTTCGAGGCAGACTAGCCAAATACCACCATATAATATATTGCTGTAGAATATTTGTGTACACTGTAAAGATATGTGTCTACTAAGGAGCCTTTTGAAGAGGCCCTGCTGTGGAGCTAAACACTTGAGCAGCCAGTACTGGGTACAAACTCCTGCTACAGACAGACATAACAAATTCCCAGAGCTGGGGCAAGTAAATGCAGCTCCAGGCAGCTACCCACTGGCAGCCAGATGTTTCAGTCATTTCTATAGTTTTGGAAGTTTTTAGCTCTGCACTTCCTGTTTACTCAGGTAATATTTTATTCTTCTTGGGTCTTTGACAGGGTTTGAAGACTAGATGGTTATACTGTTTTCCTTGTTACCAAATTATAAAAAAAAAAAAAACTTACATAAGAGATACAAAGTTAATAAGGTTGAGAAAAAAAGCTGAAGTTGTTTATCTAAAAAATGTTTTAAAGTCTAAAAGGATATTTTTAGGCTGAAAATACAAGTTATTATAAAATGTGGTTTAGCTATAAAATTTTGGACTCATCAAGATAGGATAGATAATGGAGTAATTTCTCCAAATTTACCAAATACAAATGGACTGGACATTGTGAATATAATGCTTACTTGATAATTGTTTTTATTGTAAATAGTTTTACTATGTTAGAGTTAAAACCTTTCCTTTTTAATTAGACAGAAGAGGGAAATGTTGTGGAATATTTGTTTACACTGTAAAGGTGAGTCTCTGCCTAAGCAGCTTTCTGTTCAGTAAGAGCTGAAAGACCAATATACAGTACAGAGTAGAGGTAACCAATCCACGTTGTAGAACATAGATTAATAAAAGCAGGTTAATTTAAGTTATAAGAGCTAATGGGACAGGCCTAAACTAATGGTCAAGCTTTCATAATTAATAAGAAGTCTCCATGTCATTATTTGTGAGCTGGCAGCCAACAAAAAATATGCTTGTCTCTCCAAGAAAAATGGAAAATTCTAGAGGAAATTTTTGAATAAATATGAAAAAGTTGTAAGACAGAGGCTAAGGTATAGATAGAGCATGGGATGGAAGCTTAACGATGATTTAAAAACAAACAGAATAATATATCAGCCAAAAGAAAAAATACCCCCTGACACCCACAAAAAACAACTCAGTCTATGAACTCCCACCTTCAAAAAGAAAATGAATATGGAAAGTAATATTTGATCTATTTGATAGTTTAATCTATTATCCGATTAAAGTGTCAAGTTTCAAAAACGTAAGCTGCAGAAGGTTCTATGCAGGTGAAGCTGTCACAACTTGGAGATGGCTCGTTAGCCACCTTTACTGACAGGAGAAAGGCCAAATGAAGTGAGCAGTACAGGCATTTTCTCCTTCTTCAAATGGGAAGTAAACTTCTGAAGCTTCCCACTAAAGTTGTCTCCAAAGTTATTCTTTTAAATGTCATCAAAGGGTACATTTAATTAGGTTCACAAACACCAAACAAGTGTTCATTTCCTTCAGCCCCAGAAAACAGGGCAGAATTGTCATTTTCATAGGCCATAGACACTTTGTAGGCTACTTCCTCTATTAAAAAAATGTTTGAAAACATATTCTACAATTGTTTTATATAAAGATAAGTCTAATACAGGCTGGACTATATTCTGACTAAAAAGTTAAAACATACAGACAGACCTCTATGCCTAAGCTATCTGGGTCCTGCCTAAGCATTTTCTTTGAAAAAAAAAATTCAAATTGTGGACACTGAGTTTTGAAGTAATTACGTAGACTTCCATTTGTTTGTGAGGATGGGTAGTTACGGTAGTTCTCCATCACCCTACTGCTCACATTACACTGGCAGCGCTGAGGATAGGAGTCGACAGACTTAGGCAAATTCACGAAATTTCTATAGACTGTGACACGAGCGAGGACATTAGTACGTAATTAGTGAGTAGTGAAATACGGTGAAATGGCCAGTGCGCTGCTTTGCTGTTGTATAATCCGTATTTAAAGAAGTTAAAATAACAGTACTGGCATTGTCCTTTGTGCCAACAGTGACTGAAGTCTTTAAATATTCGGCATATTGTCTAAAATGCTGAGTGTGTGTGTGCATGTATGTGTGTGGTGTGTGTGTATAAATATAGACCTGCACTTAGAGAAAACACCCTAGATGTTCTGAAATATAAACTTGAAGTTTATGCCATTGACTAGTCTCACCAAAGTAATAAAATAAAATTAAAATAAGGCTACAGTATGAAAAGAGAGAAGTCTGTGAGGCAGAGGAACCATAAATCACAAAGAATCATCATAAAAAATCGTAACACTAACAATACATTCTATTAGCTGTTAATCCAGATGGTTTAAATAACTGTAGATACATTTTAGGGAATCCATTAGTAGGAAGTCGAATGCCTTCTGCAGATTCCTCCACCCACCCTGAATCTATGAAGAAATGCAAATTTGACTGGACTGTGCAGAGACCGGGCAGGCTGAGAGCGGCTCTCAAAGCCCACTTTTACCTTGTCTGGCCTCAAGCAACGAATAATGAGCATCCTTTGGAAGTCATTTGTCTTATTCTCCCAGTCTTCTGGAAACATCTCATGGTGTGGCTCCTAGAATTATAGTACGTAAGACAATGTCAGAGATTATTTCTAAAAGTAATAATATTTTACAGATAATCGTATTCTTAGAGAAGACACATGACTCCTAAAATCAGAACATTTGTGTAAATTTTATTTACGCTCTGGGAAAATCAATGTCGATATGTGTATCTTTGAAATTTAGATCAAGCTGTGTGACTTCTCTCCATGGCTCAACACAGTGAATGTAATTGTGATTTTAAACTAAAAAGAAATACTCACTGTAAGATGTTTCTAGGAACTATTTTCATCAGCAACAAGGATAAATCCAAAGTAGACCCATCCCAAATGAGTGAATTCAGTCTAATGTATGACAGGTAACCAGTCCCTCCCCCACCCCCTGAGGCCACCCACCCAGCTCTCTCTGTTTAGGGACAACTGTCTCTACACAGAGCAGCTACCTATTGTATTCAAGCACAGTAAAAATCATAAGAGCAGAAACAAAGGAGTAGAAAACAGTAACTGGGAACTGGAAATTTTTTTAACCTTTATGCCAAACTAAAGCTCAAAAATGTAAGAATTGCTACTTATCTCAAAAGGAGAAACAAACTGCTTTATGGCATGTGTTAACTTCCAGTATCTAATTAGAAAGTCGGGGCTTTATAAAAATCGTTTTGAAATGCCAGCTTTCCCCTTTCCTCCAATTATAAAAGTATTCATGAGCTTATATTCTGCATTCAGAAAATCTAAACAGTTGTTTGATAAAATTTTAATTCATCTCCTATAAAGATTGCTCAAATTTAAATGGAAATGGAAAAGAAACACTTGCTAAGGAAATTCAGCAAAACATTCTTATAGGCCATGTGGTGCAAAGTTTTACATCTTTGGAGTTTGGGTAGAATTAGAAACAGGACCATCGTCTTAGACGGTGGGGATAATGGGAATCAAAATTTGTATTTTAACTGCTGACCAGTTGCTGAAAGCTTATGAAATCTTGCTTTTATACAAAGGCAAAGATGCACTTTTTAACATTATTATCTTCTTCATTTATAAGCTTTGGGATAAGAAGAAGGGTGGAAACATACCAAACTATCATATACTTTCTTCCATCCATCCTTCAGGCGCATAAACTCTCTGCGAATGGTCTTGAAGGCAGACAAGTCATCTAGTCGGCAGATCTCATCCCAGGACTTTTGAGGGAGCCATGTGCAAGGATTAGCATGAGGATTGTCCAACCCAATGCCACCAGTGAGCAGAAATCTCCACTCTGCTTTGTTAATCTGTGGAAAACACACACGGGGGAAAGTCATGTAGAAAAGCCTCCTAGTTAGTTTCCAGCCTTGCAGAAGTGGAGTCCTTTCAGATTCTCATGACATTCCATAGCCGATATGGCTTTCTATTTAGTCACAACGTATCCAAGTACCGAATATGATCAGTTAAAAAAAAAATAGGTCCATTTAAATAGCTATTTTTTGATAATTTTCTCCAGAATTACTAGCTTAAACATGAAGACATCAATCTATTCTACTTGAATAACATATGTTCCTCAAAGTGGTTGCTATAGTTCCAGATATTGGCTCTGAAAATTCATAGGCAGATAGAAGATCAACAATCTACCATACCTTCCTTTATTCTCTATAAAATATAATGAGTTACTATGAAGCATTTACAAGAAATACAAGGAAAAATAATAAACATTTTTTTCCTAATTCTATCAAGATATTACCATATGAAATTTTACAAATCTTAAAAACAAATATATAAAAAGACTGATGTTTCTCTTTTATTTGTAAAGTATTTCCTATCTTTTAGATAAAAAGAATTTAAAGTTAGATTGCACCTGCAGAAGATGGTTTAAGCCAAACGGCTAGATTTGAGTAACTTCCTTACAAATGAGAGTAAATTATTTGATGTTAAATGCATGGCCACGAGGTTCCAGTAGAATAAGCTCGCTCGCTCTTTCTTCTTTCTCTCTTTCTCTCTTTCTTTCTCTCTCTCTCTCTTTTCTTTCTTTCTTTCTTTCTTTCTCTCTCTCTCTCTCTTTTCTTTCTTTCTTTCTCTCTCTTTTCTTTCTTTCTCTCTCTCTCTTTTCTTTCTTTCTCTCTCTTTTCTTTCTTTCTTTCTTTCTTTCTTTCTTTCTTTCTTTCTTTCTTTCTTT
>CABHPR010116382.1:534-32977 GCA_902168415.1 Peromyscus melanophrys
TTATTTATTTATTTATTTATTTATTTATTTATTTATTTATTTATTTATTTATTTATTTATTATTTTGTGTCAATATTTGCTTCTGAGTCATTGGATTTCACATTTCTCATGATGCTTCTGAGAGAAAAGAATAAATGTAATATTGCTTGGAATTTTCTTTTGGTTTAGATGTAGGGACTTAGAAAAAATTTATAAATATTATCCTTTTAAAAGCTAGTTATATTTCAATCTTTCAAAATATTGTAATCTTTTACCATGTGTATGGTTATTTTATATTTTTATTATTTAAAGTGTAGACTTTCAAATCAATACATATTACTCTGTGTTTCTGTTAGTTATTGCCTAATATAAGGAAAAATATATTTGCTAACTTTCCCATTGTACTTTTACCTTTATATCACACATATTCATTTGTTCTCTAGCTATAAACACAGTTTTTTTTTCCTTCTGGATTCCTGATAATTAAGTTAAGGATAGGAAATATATGCAAAGTTTAGAATGTTCTATTGTATTTAGAATTACACATTATCCTGGCTTAAAATTTTAGATAATTGGCTAATGTACAGGCTTACTTTGAATCTACTTTCATTTAATTTAACATGCATGGATAATTTTTCAGTCTAATGAGAATGTTTACATTAATTTTCTCTATATAAACATTTGAGCTTATGAATAAACAAAAATAATTTGAGATTATCAACCCATTCTTACTGAATTACAGTGAGACAGATATGAAATAAATAAATCATGAGAAGTAGTTGAACTTTAGTTTCAATGCTGTTTTGTCTTTAGAAAGTCTTACCTAGGGCTGGAGAGATGGCTCAGTGGATAAGAGAACTGATTGTTCTTCCAGAGGTCCTGAGTTCAATCCCCAGCAACCACATGGTGGCTCACAACCATCAATAATGAAATCTGGTGTCCTCGTCTGGCGTGTATACATACATGCAGGCAGAATGCTATGTACATAATAAATAAATAAATCTTTAAAAAAAAAAAAAAGAAAGAAAGTCTTACCTAAATATCTGGGGCTTGTAGTTCTTATCTAACTAGTGAACTGGCTTAAGCGATAAAGGTAGGTTTTCATTAAGTAAATGAATTTCAACTTGAGAAAAGTAAATCAAAACAAGATTGGGTTATATACATTTTCCTACTATGAGTCTCAGCATAAGATGTAATCAACAACTCCAGTTCACAATGAAAATCATATAAAATGCAAAAACAATTCCTCTCATTCTTTTGAACCTCCCTTGTTTTTGTGACTCTTCTGGGAACAGACATGTCCCTAACATGTGAAAGTAAGAACTTGTTTTTATAGATCTCTATGAATTTTTAGTGGTTTCAGTATAATCATATTTTCTAGTAATAACTAAGTTGTTCAGTGTCTGTTCACAAACACATCTTAGAGCTTCAGTCTCAGAAGTCTACTGAAAATATATGTGTGACAATAAAAAAGAAGAAAAAATAAACATTCAAGAATAAGAATAGTCACAGTTTGAGCTTTTGAGTAAATTATGCACAAGCCATGTTTTATAGGCTGTCCTTCCAAGTGCTTTTTTCTGTAATATATTTCCAAAATTAAGTCAGTGTTATTCATACTTTTTTTTTTCAAGTTTGTGAAGCTAACCTAGCAGAGCCCACTTTTGAGTTGTCTCTTTTAATCCAGGTTAAGGAGATTTTTCCAAGAAAAATGTTGGAAGTCACATAAAATGTTAATATTTGACTGTAAATATCTTTGTGATAAAAATAAGATCCATAGGAAAGTACATACCAGGTCTACCATTAAATTAAAGCTGAACATTTTGAATTACAGCCATATGGGAAATGATGGATCTGAGGATTGGAATGATCAAAATTGTAGTGATTTTTGTTTTGCTTCCCGTAGGCATTTTTATCTAGAATGCTTAGTTTGTACACAAAGCATTGTATATTGAAATGTATATTTTCTGAATATTTGGAGATACTATTACTTGCCATTACAGATGGAACAGCCAATCTCTTCAACAAACGTATTATTCATGTGTCAAGTATAGACTGAATATGTCCTAGTCTGAGGCAAACACTGTGAGCCATCAAGTAAATGTTTAAAACCCTCCAACCCAAATGGATCACCACCAACAACACAAGGACATGAGGTGAGCAATGCATAGCTAGTAATTCAATGACTGCTGATGGAAATCAGTACATATATATTATCAATCAGTTGATAATCATAAATCAACTGATTTGTCTATGTTTGAGAAGATACACAAGAGGTCTGAATGATAATTCTAGTGGGAGAAATTTTCACAGAAGTGCTATTTAATCAGAACTTGAAGGTTGATAAAAACTAACCAGGAAAAGTACTCCCAAAATCCATATCATAGAAAAAAAATAAAAGTAAGTGTAGATGTCATAAAACATCAAAGTATTTTGAAATTATAGTTGTATTCTAAAACCTAGATTATAATCACTATATTTTAATGAATTCTAGTGGTTCATATAAGTAATTTTTAAGCTATTTCTAGGAAAATACAGTGATTTTTAATGCTATATAAATAGTGCTCCATTTGTTTCCTGTGTATTTATCTTTGCTAATAATTCCACAGATATAATTAAGCAGATATTTAATAAGATTACTTGACATTTTGCTGACACAATACTCACGTGCAAGTCATCATCCTTCTACATTTACCTGAGTCTCTCGAATTTAAAATAATAGGTTATAACAATAACTATTAAGGTTACTGTTAGGGATTATACTTGTTTAGGAAATTGACAGTAGTAAGTTCTTTTCGCGGTTCTATAGGCTAATCTGCCAGGAGTAGTTGAACAGGGTATACACTATTGCCTTTCTGTTGAGTAGGCCTTCAGATGCAGTTCAAAT
Source organism: Peromyscus melanophrys (assembly GCA_902168415.1). NCBI lineage: Eukaryota > Metazoa > Chordata > Mammalia > Rodentia > Cricetidae > Peromyscus > Peromyscus melanophrys. The sequence goes on from CABHPR010116382.1 coordinate 3,398, forward strand.
TCCTTCAAACCTTATGTCCAAAGTGCTTAGTGTCTTCAGCAATAAGAAATTACCTTCCACATTCCGGGACATTTCCAACAGCCTACATTGTTTGGTAATTCTTTTGGCCTCTCTTAACTAACAACAACAACAACAACAAAATGAGCTTTTTTGTTAAATAGATGAACTCAGCATAATTTCTTACTCTGTTTAATGTGTATCCTTATAGTCACAGATATATAGAGATATTCATCAGAAAAGCTTCACGTTTTAAAAGATATTGGGAACATTATAAAAATTCACAGCTTGTCAAAACCAGTGATTTCCCAGCCCCAGCTTATAAACCTATAACTCAACCTCTACACCTAAGGCTCAGTGAACATTGCTGAAGAGGGGCGCAAAAAAAAATTTAAAAATCAGTGTATCAGTCTATAGATGACAGAAAAACTATTCCCATGAAATCTCAAAAGTGTGGTTGCCTAAACAAGATGTAAATAATCCAAAATTTTACATGACATCCTGGATAAGGAAAATCTCCTAAGGCCACATTTATGGATGAAGAGCTACAGACAATTAATGACTACAAAGATAAAGAAATTGTTTGTGTGAATATATATAAATACAGACGAGGCTGAGGGGGGGGGATTCATCCCCTACAGAGGGAGAACCCCTTAATTGGTTATTCAATACCAAGTTGTGAGCTCTAAAAACATACATATAAGCAACACTAAATGATTTTATCAGTATTTATATATTTATTTCTTTGTATACATGTAGCACCAAATAATTAAAGAAAACAGCCCATTAATTTGAGAGTGGGGTACACAATAAGACTTTTTTTTTCTTCTATTTTCTCTTTTTTTTAATTGTAAGTTTCCCTGACTTGAAATCTCCCTAGGAACACCTTCTGGATTCTTTTTTTCCCTCCAGAGAGAGCAGCTTCCAAAAACAATGCCTGCTGTCCCAGGAGACTCTCTCTAATGTCTCTTCCTAGAACTTTCTGCCTTTGACCATTCCAGCAGCTGCTGGTGACACTGTTTCCTAGAGGTCATGGACCTCCAGCTTTTGAATGTCTTTCAGACACACCTCTTGATTGTTTCAGCAATGTATACTATTATTGTCCATTGGGCACTGTTGCCTGCATTTTTCTTTGAATATGCTCATCATAAAAAGCATCTTCAAATGGTTTTACAACTGCTTCAAAAAATATGCCTTACTTGCCAGCTGTTTCTAAAACAGAGTCTCTGGAGGAATTCCTTCTCTGTGTGTTCTCAGAACATGAAGTAGAATGTGACATATCTGTTAAATGCTTATGATTATACATCTGGTAACTTTATCAATATTCCTTCAGAGGTGTTACATAAGGAGAAATTGAACCCATTTAATAACTTACACACACACACACACACACACACACACTTCAAAAGCAGCAAAAGAAAAAAAGCCACCCATCAGTGGATGCTTTTTTCAGACTAAGTGAAAAACAGTACCAAACACCTCCACTCCTGCAACGCTTCTGAAAGACACTACAGCTTAACATTAAAATCAAAATTCACCAGAGTATGTGAAAGAACAATATAAAAGCACTATTGAAAATTGTAAGTCAGATTCCCTCTCCTTCAAACAAAACCCCAAGACCATCTGCAGGAAGTTTCCGTGGAAACTTAGGAAAAACTGACTTTATGATTTTCCTTTTGTGAATTATCAGTACTAAGCAGGAAAAACAGAATCCAGTATGAAGCATGGGTAGAACGTCTCAAGTGGACACCAAGGGATTCTACAATTTCACTCTTAGGATTTCCATTTCAAGAGCCTGAGAATTTATCAGACACAGTGGTGTTAAAGCAGATTCTTTTCAGTGTGTAAAAACCAAATACATTTTCTTTAAAGAAAGTTTGAAAGCTGCATTAACTCTTTCCATAGAGTGATTTTTGCCATGATACCCTGATGGCCTGGAAGACAATGTAAGATCTCTGTATATCACAGTCTTCAATTTGAATGTACTATGCCAATGGATCTTTTAATGCCAAGAGGAATCACTTAGATAAAATGGTTCCAGAAGTTTTCCTATTTATTGCAGCTCTGTAAAAGTTCCAAGGTCCACACATCAACTATGCAGCATAGTTTTTACCTAGAAATAGACGATACTATTTTCAAATTTTTATTTCCAATCACAATATTTATAATTTAAAATATGTATTATAAAAATGCATATTAAATTTAAAAAATAATGTCAAAGAAGCACAAGGATTTTAATACATGCTTCAAATTCTGGTAACACAACATGTAATTCAGTATCAATATTTTATCTTCAGGTTCATCTGGCAATGTCCAGAATCACCGCAGATTAATGTATGCCAGAGCACAGGCAAAGATCACATTCAAAATATGTAGAATTGCTTTTATTTGGGGAAATGGCACAGATTGAAGAAGCAGAAGGAGAAACCAGAGGAGGATGAGGGAAAGAAAGTAAAAGTCAAGACATTCTAAGTCACAGAGAGTCTGCATTCCCCGATGTGCAGTAATAAACTTTGACAGACTTCATGAGTCACTGTGCCTGACTAGTGTCTATATCAGCGTGTGTAATTGATTATACATATTATATTTTCTTGACTGCTTATCTATACAACGTTAACTTTTTTTAAGAGTAAGGACATTTTGAGTCATTATTCCACAATACCTAGGATTTTGCTGACATAAGATAAAAGATTATGAAATTTTGTATAGGATTCAAAGAAGGGTAAAATAAAATGGCATTTTTGGTGAATCAACTATGTCAAGAATATATTATACACAGCAAAAAACTCAAAAAAATAATCGATGATTATCCTTTTTTAACAAATATTTTGTGATATGTTGCATTAGTCAGGGTTCTCTAGAGGAAAAGAACTGAAAGACAAAATATATGTTTATAATATATTAATATAATCTATATAATATATAAAATTTATATATGTACGTATCATATATATATATATATATATATATAATTTACTAGAATATCTTACAGATACTAGTCCAGCTACTTCAACAATGACTATCTACATATGGATTATCCAAGAATCATTTGGATTTCAGTCCACAAGGCTGGATATCTTATAGTAACACAATTCTCTCTCTCTCTCTCTCTCTCTCTCTCTCTCTCTCTCTCTCTCTCTCTCTCAGTCTCTCCCTCCCTCTCTACTTCACACATAAATATACAACAGTACATTTCTGCCAGTGGTGATGAACATTCCTCCACCTTTCTTTCAGTCATTATTTAAAATGTAATTTAATTGACTAATTTCTGAACTCCTGTGGGATACAACACAATCTTACAATTGAAGGATCTGTACTGGCTTAATGTAAAGTGACATATATGAATAGTGTTGCCAATTGTTTTATGAAATGTGCCTCAGTTTGGATTTGCCTGAAGTCTGTCAATATTCTGCACCATTCTCACATATCTAAGATTCAACACCATGTGTATCTACTTCCCAGTATGGGCATACTTACAGAGTCATAGTCCCTGTTCCATCATGCACTCATGTCCCTTAGACCTAAAATTCACTTCAGGATCATATTATGAATGCAGGGTCTTAACTTCTAACTGAACTTTCAGTGTAGAGGCCCTGATACTCCAGTGTGTTATTGTTCGTGTAGAATCCTGTCATATTCAACCTGTGTCTTGCTGCCATTACCGGACCCCACCCACCCTGACAACCTGGCAGCTTCCTCACACTGGCCTGAATTCTGACACCTAACACAGATCCAACACCACTACCATACTCTGGTGCCCCAGAGTAGAGCAAAGTTAGAAGTTAGGAAAGGGCAGAGAAGTAGGAAGAGTAGAAAGGGTCAAAATGGAAGGTTAAGAAGAAGAAAGGGGCATGAACTGATTTCATTAAACATAACCTTTGCATTATACATAACTTTGTATTTTAGATTCCATTGTAAAGTTGTATATGGATAAAATAAAGGAACAAATCAGGCTTAGTTTTTACTGAACTCTATGTAGAGGTAAAATTCTACCAAGATGTTCAACAGCTCTTGTCAGAGATGTGTTCAGTATAATACCTCACAATTAGAAAGTTTCAAGAGGATTCATCATTAACAAAGACTGTCATGGATAATGTGGGTAATGGCCTAGAATCCTTGTAAATCTATTCTAGTCTTTACCTTCAGATTCATAAATAAGCCACAAATTCAGATTCTACTTCATAGTGTTTACTCATGCAATACTTTCAAAAACTTATGAACAGGTCAAAGAGTAGTGAGGATAAGCATAGTGAAAGAATAAGTGATAAACTGAATAAAATTATTATCCTGAACGTTTAAAATAGCCTCTATTTAAAGGACTATTGGATCAGATGTTAATTTCTTTAAAAAATAAATTTGCACTTTCTCCACATACAGAATGAATATAAGCCCATTAAGTGTCATTCTTTAACACAAATGAAAAGGTCATAAGTAAATTGGAGGAAGGCTTTTTCCATTACTGTGCAGATAGTAGCTGCATCTGCTCCACCATTGCTATGAATCACCAAGAAATATCCCCATTAGGCTGAAATGACAGCACATTTGCATTCAACGTGATGAGAAGCACCTGTAGGTTTTTATGTGTTTTTGTACAGATGATTATTGAGCATTCTTACATAGCCCCTCAAAGAACGCTACTTGTGAGATCACAACTTGCTCAATTTATGTTACATCCGGTGTGTGTATATATTATCTTCTTTTTATCTACATTTTACACTTCTTACTTTGTATTTTTCTTCTTATTCTACAAATAAACTTTTAGAAATAAACTCAGGAATTTAACCTTTGTTAAAAGTAAAGCAGTAAAATGCAATGCCTAGATATGGGCTTCTGAAACTTTCAATCTTTATTTTCCTTTAATGCAAATGAAATAGACTTGTACTACATACTTTCACTCTGCCTGCAGAAGTAGTTCTTACATGGAGTTGAATTTTGGGTTCCCTTCTAATTGTTATGTTCTTTGTCTTTTACTTTTAGTAGTACTGAAGATTGGACTTTATTTGTTTACTTTGTCACTATGTTGCCTCTGCAGTCTTTAAACTTGAGATCTACTATAGGCCTTCTGTGTAGCTGGATTTATGGGCATGCATCATTACTCCTGTTTCCAAATTTGACACTGTTACTCAATTACCTTCCTGTCTATATTTTCCCATGATTTTGTTCCTCTTCTACTCCTGGTGTAATGTTTTAATTATATACATATAATTTTATATATATATATATATATATATATATGTATATATATATATATATATATACACACACACACAGAGTTTTTATTATTGCAACCAGTCTATTAGCCTATTGATGAGATCTCAGGACTTTGAAATGTTTCTGAAATCTGCCTTATTCTTAGTCTTGTGATTCCAAAGTCTAACCAATGTTTCTTTTAAACATTTGAAAGAGTATTCCTGTCTGAAAATTCTTGTCCACTATATTAGAAATTCTTTATCCAGTATAACAACTATGAATGCATAATTTCCATTATTTTTTATAATGAAAATATTTAAACTAGCTACAAATAGCTCCAAAATTGCCACATTCATATCATGATGTTGAAAGTATTCAAATTCCAGTTCTAGTGTTTCTTAGCCCCACTGCTATATCTATATTCAATAAACAAAATGATATTTAGTTTCATGGATAACTGGTTCCATATTTCCATCAATATTATAAAGTCATTTCTTTCATTAGGTTAGGGAAATTTTCTTCGATAGTTTGTTAAAAATATTTGCTGTACTTTTGACCTGGTTTTCTTCTTCCTTTATCAGTATTATTTGTAGATTTGGTCTATTAATAGTGTCCCAGATTTTGTGGATCTTTTGTGCTTGGGGTTTTGTTATTGTTGTTGTTTGCTTGATTTAACATTTTCTTCAACAAAGGTACCCATTCCTTCTCTCTTGTCTTCAATGTCTGAGATTCTCTCTTCCATCTCTTATATTTTGTTAGTGAGGATTGCCTCTGATTTTCAACTTCCTAAATTTTTCATTTCCAGTTCCCTCGGTTTATGTTTTCTTTATTGATTGTATTTCTACTATCATGTCTTGAACAATTATTTTCATTTCATTCCACTGGTTGGTTGTGTTTTTGTAGATTTCGTTAATGGATTTATTCATGTTCTCTTTAAGGTCCTTGATCACATTCATAAGAGCTATTTTTAAGTCCTTGACTTGTGCCTCAGCTCTGTGGCATTTCTTGGGACCTACCTTAGTGGGGTTCCTGGTCTGTAGTGGAGACATATTGTACTGGATGTTATTGGTTGTGTGTTTACACTGGTGCCTAGGCATCTGGACACCACTAATTTTAGGTACTGATACCTGATTTTGTCTTTGTTAACCATATTTTCAGTTTCTTGGTTTCTGTTGTCCTCTCTGGATCTTAGGAACATGTGATGACTGTGAGTTGCCTGCTAGGTTGTGCTTCTGAGTCTCTGCCAGGAGTGATCACTGAGGACCCTTGGTAGAACTTGGTTTTATGTATTGGGAGCTGACATTCAGGAATGGAGACCAGCTAGAAAGTGAGGGTGTTGAGAGAGTCCACAGGATGAAGAAAAGGTATGTCTGCCATGAGGATCAAATTCCTTGATCAGTTTGCCCAGCAGGTTCCCAGGGAGTGAATGTCTTGGGCAGATGAGAAAGGAATGGAATAAGAAAGGAAGGCTGTTGGAGAGGATCTGCTTAGTTCCCTGGAGAAAAAGGGGAGGTCACAGCAGGTGACCTGCTACAAATCTGGGGTTAGGACTGGGGAATAGGAATTGGAGAATGGGAAAGAGAGTGAAAATGGCCTACATAATTCTCTGGTTGTCCTTGAAAGAAGATTTGCCATTGACTTTTTGCTTTTACTTATCAGCTAAAATTTTTGAGTTCCTAGTCAGACAGTATAAATATGATAACTGTCAAAATGCTAAAGTTTGTGGGTACTTTGGACAAATATATCTCAGACTTTAACCTCCATGTAAATAATTCACATAAAACAGCATAAGAAAATATTGGCTTATCAGGCCAATGAGATGGCTCAGTGTATAAATTATAAAGACACTTAACTTAGATACATATAGTAGATAGAAAAACTAACTCATTGTAAGCTGTCCTCAGACCTCCATATTTGCGCCAAGGCTGAGCATGCACGTGCTCACACATATACATATACATTTGTACTCAAAACTAAATAAATAGATGTAGTGAAGAGAAACTAAATATTACCTTAGTTTAATAACAGCAGTTACTACCCGTACTAAATGCAATAGAACCAGTGCTATAATCCTTGATTGAAATAGGAAAAAAAAAAAGATTTATCCATGTTTAATAAACAAATAGTAGACACAAAAGAAAAGTTTCAGGAAAAGATTTTTATGGAGAAATTTTAATATTATTCTCTACAAATTATGGAACCCTAAACATTTTCCAATTTGTACTCCATAATTCTTAATTTAAGCATTTTTTTTGTTAATTCCAAAGGTGATAGGAAATCACATTTAAAATCATTTAAAGTGATGATTCTTGTCTTTATGTTGCTTGTATGTAAGGTTTGAGGGTTGATAATCTTAGAGGATAACCAATTAGCTTGCTTTGCTTTGGAGAATATATCTCTCAGGTTTAGCATTTTGCCATTGTATTTGGTTGTTTGTTTGGGACTGAGATGGTACAAGTTGTATTTTTGTATTTCAGAGTATGTGAGCCTGTGTGTGTGTGCGTGTGTGTGCACGCGTGTGTGTGTGTGTGTGTGTGTGTGTGTGTGTGTGTGTGTGTGTGTGTGTAACAATTAATAAAAAATCCAGGTCAAAGAACTGGTATATTAAAAGAGAATAGGCTTTGAAGAAAGAGAAATAGACATTCCTTCCACATTCGTTGTTCTAGGTACAGATATAATAATTGGTTGTCCAGTGCCAAATGCTCACCACTGAAAACCTCTATACAAGTAACATTATATGAACTCAACAAATTATATTCGCAATGTGCATGAATATAAAAGTACTTGAATGCATACAATAACAATTAATAAAAATGAGGACATGAATTGAAGAGTATCAGGGAGGGGTACATGGGAGGATTTAGAGGAGGGAAAGTAAAAGGAGAAACATTATGATTAAATCACAAAAAGAAGTAACAAAATAAAAATAAAGACCATTAGATAATTTTTACATATAGCCTATGCCTAAGTGTGACTACTAGGGTTTGTTTGTGTATATTTACCACAGTGAATGTATTTGTATAAACACACCATTATAAGTGTAGACCTCTTCAATATAGGAATACACTTCAGGTTATCATGTGCTCCTTGGGTGACAAAGCCTACAAAAATTTTCTCGATTCATTGTTCACATGAAATGCCAGTGGTTGGTCATATGTACAGTATCACAAACCAGTTTTGATTATTAAAAGTTTCAATTATATACTCAAACTGTGCGCTATCATATAAATGTCAAATGTGGCCAACTTAATATTCTGTCTTTAATTTTCTCCTCATTTTATCCTGACAGAGACATTTACTATAGCCTCCATATTTCCCATTAAATTATTTCTTCTTTGTGGTGGTATTGTGTTCCCCAAAATATTGTGTACCTTAATAAACTTATCTGGGGTCAGAGACAGAACAGCCACAATATTAAACAGAGGTTAGGCAGTGGTAGCACACGCCTTTAATCCTAGCATTCCAGAGACAGAAATCCCTCTGGATCTCTGTGAGTTCAAGGCCACATTAGAAACGGCCAAGCATAGTGACACAGCCTTTAATCCCAGAAAGTAAGCCTTCAATCCCAGGGAGTGGTGGTAGAAAACAGAAAGGTATATAAGGCGTGAGGACCAGAAACTAGGGGCATTTGGCCTGGAGAAGCATTTGGCCTGGTTAAGTTTTCAGGCTTTTGAGAAGCACAGTTCAGCTGAGAGCCATTAGGATATGAGGACTCAGAGGCCTCCAGTCTGAGGAAACAAGACCAGCTGAGGATCTGGCGAGGTGAGGTAGCTGTGGCTTATTCTGTCTCTCTGACCTTTCAGTGTTCGCCCCAATACCTGGCTCAGGTTTATTAATAAGAACTTTTAAAGACTCATGCTACACTTCTTCTTCTTCTTTTTTCTTAATTAATTTTTTTTTCATTTATTTTACATCATGACTGCAATTTCTTCTTTTCCCCTCCCTCCTCTCCTCCCGTTCCCTCCTCCATCCCCCCCTCACCTTGCCAAAATCCACTTCTCTTCTGTTTCTGTTAGGAAAGGGCAGGCCCCCCCATGGATGTCAACAAAGTATGGTATATCAAGTTAAGGTAGGACTAAGCTCATTCCTTTATACTAAAGCTGGGCAAGGCAACCCAGTATGGAGAATAGGTTCCCAAAAGCTAGCTCAAGCATTAGGAATAAGCCCTGATCCCACTGCCTGGAATTCCACAAATAGACCAAGCTACACAACTGTCACACATATGTAGAGGGCCTAGGTCAGTCTCATGCAGGCTTCTTAGCTGTCTGTCCAGAGTCTGTGAGCTCCTACAAGCCCAGGTTAGTTGTTTCTGTGGGTTCCCTTGTGATGACCTTGAACCCTCTGCCTCATATTATCCTTCTTCCCTCTCTTCAACAGGACTCCCAGAGCTCAGCCCAGTGCTTGGCTGTGGATCTTTGTATTTGTTTCCATCAGTTACTGGATGAAGGCTTTCTGTTGACAGAGTAGTCATCAATCTAAATACAGGAGAAGGCCAGCTCAGGCATCCTCTCCACTACTGCTAGGAGTCTTAGCTGGGGTCATCCTTCTGGATTCCTGGGAATTTCCTTGTCACCAGTTTTTTCCTTAACCCCAAAATGGCCCCCCACTCAAACCCAAATTTAGAAAAAGGTATACTGTAGCTTCAGGAAACTGCACTAGCTTGGAAGAAGTATATATCTAAATGGGAGGTACTGGATTGTCCCATGGCAACCAAAGAATATCACTGAACTTCTTTTTAACAGTCTGTAACATATAAATAAGAATAGGTAAGGTATAGAAGTGGACAATGAATTCAGTATGGGCATAAGGTAGTTACAACAATCAATAAGTATATTTTAAGAACTATTTCTTGTTTAATTTCTTTTTTTTAATTTAATTTTCCTTTCATTTTACATACTGACCACAGTTCCTCCTCCCTCATTTTCTCCCGCTCCTCTCAACTCTCCAGCTGCCATTCACTCCCCAGAGTGGGTAAGGCCTCCCTTGGGGAGTCAACTCAGGCTGGCATATCAAGTTGAGATAGGATGAAGCCCCACCCCCATGCATCAAGAGCAAGGTATACCACCATAGGGAATGGGCTCTAAAAGTCCAGTTCATGCACCCAGGGTAAGTCCTGGTTCCACTGCCCAGAGCCCCTGTTAGTTATTGCGCTGTTACCCTGCAAGGAAATGTCACGAAACACGACAGAATCCGCTAATAAGAGTTTATTCAGAAGAGAGGGATAGTGAGTGCCTACGGGGAGACACGTGGGCAGAGAGATTAGATCAGAGTTATGGCGGCTTTTTATAAAGGCGGGGCATGCACAGGTAGATGTAGATGACTTAGGCACAATGCGCGCTTGCGTGGCTACGTGACATCACGGATCCTGGTTACACGAGACGCCCTGACCTGGACCTGGCTAGGCGGAAGTGTCCGCCGGGCATATGCAAACATGCCCGACCCTTCAACCCCACAAACAGATCAAGCCAGACAGACAACTGTCTTCCATATTCAGTAGGCTTAGTTTGGTCTCATGCAGGTTCACCAGCTGTCAGTCCCAGAGTCCCTGAGCTCCCACTGGCTGGGTCAACTGTCTCTGCGGTTTTCCCCTTCCATGATCTTGTCCCCTCTCCTTGTTCATATAATCCATCCTACCTCTTTTCAACAGAACTCTAGGAGCTTAACCCAGTGCTTCTTAGCTGTGGATCTCTGCATCTGCTTCCATCAGTTAATAGATGAAGGCTCTATGATGACAATTAGGGTAGTAACCAATCTGATTACAGGGGAAAACTAGTTCAGGCACTCTCTACACTATTGCTAAAAGTCTTAGCTGGGGTCATCCTTGTAGATTCCTGGGATTTTCTCTAGCACAAGATTTCTCTCTTAACCCATAATGGTCCCCTGTTTCAAAATATCTCTTTCTTTGCTCTCCTTCTCCATCCCTACACCAACTTGGCCATCTAGATCCCTTATGTTTCCATGGCACAGGCCTTTAATCCCAGCACTTTGGAGATAGAGGCAGGCATATCCATGTGAGTTCAAGGCCAGCCTGGTCTACAGAGCAAGTTTCAGGACAGCCAAAGGCTACATGGAGAAACCCAGTCTCAAAGAACAAACAAACGAGAAAACAACAACAACAAAAGCTTTCTTGTTTAATTTCTAGCCACATGAAGCATACAACACAGAGACTAAGAAAATGAATGGGAATACCTAAGGTACACATCAAGCAACTTTTAGGTATGTTTATCATATGTTCTTTTTTCCCTTTCATCCCCCAAATACTGAAAATTCTACGGAATATCTTCTAATTACAATGCATTATTTAAGACAGTAGCAGGAAAAGACTGAAAATAAGAAGAGAATATCAAAGATTAATAGGAAAGCAGCTACAATGCAACTGGAAAATTGATCAGGTAGATATATTGAGAAACGACAGAACAGTAATGTGGTAGAGCACTGGCATGATGAAATGAGAGTGGCTGATCAAATGGAATCTCTCAAACATCACAAGGTCCATAGTTGCTGCCTAAAGATGAAACAGTAACAGCAGCCACATGATGATTCATGAGAAGAATCCTTTGTGTGAGATGATGCTTATTGGCCACCATAGATGTAGGGACTGTTCAAAATGGGCTGGTCCTCTGAGGTGAAAAATGAACTAGATTATTTATATGTACATGAGTTTCCTGTTTTGAATGTAAACATATACATATTTTAGGAGATGCAATTTCCTACAAAGAATTCAGAGAAAACCAACTTTATTGGGCTTTGTTCAGCAAACATTCATCCATATGACTAGACATAAAATAGCATGCTGTTAAATATGCATCCTCTCAGTTGAACAATTGTACCATAGAGATGATATATGTCTAAAAAATTATAAAAGAACATATTTAAATGGATTTAATGGGTGTATTAAAACCCTTCACTTTGCTTCTTTTATCGGTGGTTCTGCCTTATGAATTTTTTCAATAAAGAGAAAAAAATTTATAAAAACATACTGTAAAACTATCTATTAGTTTCCTCAATCCATTTATAGTGTTATAAATGTTTTCTTCTAAGGTTAATTTTATCCATTATAATTTTGCTTTAAAATTTAACTTTCCTCTGCTTTATCAAATTCCTGAGGCAGTGAGTAATTATGTTGCTTCAATCAATTCAATTAGACAAGGCCAAGGAACTCAGAGAGCATTTTCTAATTTCTGATATATATTTTATCATGAATTTTTCTCAAATACAAAACTTCCACAGTTTGGGTTATTTGCTCACTTAAGAGATGGTTGATTAAGACCTGGACCAAAGCAGGAACAGTAAGTCTTTTCTCTATTTCAGATGACTCCATGGTTTGTTTCCTTGTAGGATTATCTTTTTAATTGTTCACAATTTTATAATGATTTCACTTCTGTCAGCTTCTTCTTGCCTAATTCACTTAAATGTACTTGTGTTTTCCAAGAAAAGATATCATCACTTCACTTCTAAAGAGCCCTCAAGCTGAGTCTGTTGCTAAGGTATTTAATATGAGATTGTTGGCACCAAAGATGGTCTTCAGAAATAGAATCTAAAATAAAACTCTGTAGATATATAAGTAGCTAATATGTTGCATGAGCCCATGCTGTTAATATGTGCTGGAAGGGAAATACTCAGACCATTTTACTAAGTACAAGATATTAGCTACTGTGTCAGCCTCTGTGAGGCATGAGTGATGTTGTCTAGAAGAAAACTTAGCTAAGGTGTCTAGTCCCCTAAGATGAAAATTCACTGAAGAAAGAAATTGTAGGTAGAGGGAACATTATCATCAATTCGAGGGAAAATGTGAAAGTCCAAGGGTCTGCTTAGCCTCAATTAATGAATCTTGATCTCCTTCAGGGAAGGAAGAGAGGCTTAGGCATCAATTTTAAATGTAGCAGAAATAGAAATCACTGAGGGAAGAGGCCATAATTTGAGGGACCATGGGAGAGAGTGTGTGGGAGATTTTGGTGAGAGGAAATAGAAAGGAGAAATGTTGTAAATAACTTATAATCATAAAGTTTAAAAAAATCTCTGGGAATATAAACTTTCAGATATAGTTCTTCCTCCCTTTTAAAAAGATACTAATTGAAGCTCACGCAGAAGAAACAAATGACTTATGTGTGTTCTAAGAAAGTATTAACTTTTCATTAATATTAACTTTTCATTATCGTTCCATTTCTAGTAATTTCTTCACACCAGCTAATGAATAGAAGAACAAATATTATGAACAGGATTTGAAGATCAGCATTTCTAATTTTTCAAAGTGAATGTTTGAAACATTTGGAATAAATATTGGTCATAATTATAAAGGAGGTAATAGAAGATGTTGGAAAAGGGTTCAAAAAGTCTGAGAGTTAAATACACTGTAGGGAAAATATATTGGAAGGCCAAGGAAGCCACAATCTTTCTTAATTCTGCATAAACAGCAGAATGAGCATTTCTTGCCCGCAATAATGTTAAATACCACCAATGCCATTGAGACGTTCAGTGATGAATAGTTACCATAGGGTTGGCTGATGTGAGATATTTTTATAAAACTTGAAATTGTCCTGCAATGGAAATAGGAGGACATGAATGACAGAGGCCAGATGATGGAACTCATCCAGCAGCATAAAATATAAATAAATATTGCAACAAATAGAAATATCTATTTATATCCAGAAGGAGTTACCACCTAGTAAGACATAGAGAGAGCTAAGAACACATGGCAGTCTCCAGAGGCACCAAACATGGACACTTTTAACTTTATGTATTTAATAAATGTCAAGGACATGCAATTAATGTAAAATAGCTAGATTCCAATAACTATATCACACCTTATTCATCAAGTATTAACAAGCAGGGCCATACTTAAAGTTACGTTATAGGAAGGCATGGTATGTTGAAATAGATATGGCAAACAGGAAGCTCCCGAAGAAAGAAGAGGAAGAAGAAGGAGAGAGAGAAAATAAGACAAAAAAGAAGAAAGAAAGAAAGAAAGAAAGAAAGAAAGAAAGAAAGAAAGAAAGAAAAAGAAAGAAAGAAAAATTTCACAATGACTTATGATGGATAATACAATAAACTTCAAGTCTTATTCTTGGAAAATATTACAAGACATACAAGGGAACCTGGTTTATGTTATTTATACCTGAGAACAAAAATTGACAATCATGTTTCCAGTATTTCTGAGGCATAAGTGTATTTGAGAGAGTAGCATAAACTTTTTGAGGATGTGAATCTAATATTACATTAGTGAAGTGGTAAAACTTCCAAACATTTTCAATGTTCCCCTCAAGAACAAATACATGTCATTTCTCACTTTTCCTAATAGATTTAATTCTGTGTGTTTGTGTGAGTGCCTGTGTGTATATGACCCAGGCCAGAAGAGGGCATTCAAACTCCTGGCATTGGCTTTATAACCAGTTGTGAGCTTCCAAGTAAGTGGTGAGAACTACCTAGGTTCTCTGCAAGAGCAGCAAGTACTCTGAAATGATGAGGCATCTTTCTAAACAGTGATGTCTCACCTTTAAAAAGCACATGATTGTTAAATATTAAATTGGCTTCTAGAGGATGCTCATTCCATACTCAAAATGCTTCAGTAATCTATTTAGTGTACAGGTTAGAAGTCTGCACACTGTGAATAGTACCCAGAGAACAGGATTTCACAACAGGTTCATGGTACAGGGTAAGATGGTTAGACTTCCAGGCCTTACTGCCTTGTGGATCTTATTATTTGAATTTGTTTGAGAATTTCATACACATATATGATGGATTTTGATTAAATTCATTCCCATCCCCTTTCTCCAATACAACCCATACCTCTCCCCTAATTTTCTCTCCTGACTTCATATGTATCTTTTTCATTCTACTGAGTCAACTTAGTGCTTTCAGCATATGTATAGGTGTAGGGCCATTCACTGGAAAATGGACAGTCTATCAGGGTGATATATCTAATAACAACTGACACAATACTTCCTCCAGAAACCCTCAATTGCCAATTTCTCATCAGCTAGCAGTGGAATTTTGTAACTTCCCCCAGCCCATCTATTCTGGGATTTTGGTTGTTTTCTCTCATGCAGATCTTGGACATGCATTTGCAGTCACTATTAGTTCATGTGTGAAATGGCGCTGGCATGTCTGCCGAATATTGTTTCACAGCAGTCCTCTATTGTCTGGATCTTCCTCCTGCTTTTAATGATACCTGGGATTTAGGGGTAAGGAATGTCATCCAGATGTCTTTTTTTGTGGCTCAACGCTCCCACAGTCTCCTATTCCCTGAACAGTGAACAGTTTAGATGGCAAAACTCAGTAGGATAGCAGAAAAGTTTTGTAGTAAAAGGATCTCAGTGTTGTAAGTAGGAATGTTTGTATAAAATCAGTGTACTGATAGAAATGCTGAATTTATCTTTATATATATATGTATATGTATATGTGTATATGTATATGTATATGTATATGTATATGTATATATATAATCTCCCAACCATCATGTGTTCTAAACTCCAACAATATTCAGTTCTTAAGAACTTTCACCTACATATTTGTCCTATTAAGAGGTAAAAACAACCTCATTATTGCTATTACTTTTCCCTATATGTTTTTGCATGTTTATATGTACTGTATGAAGTAGAATTTAACACTGAAAAATAGAATGAATAGGAAAACATGGACTGGTTATTTCAAGAAAGTAAAATTGCTTAACTCATGATACTCCACATTCTCTCTTTGGGAGTCAGTAAATTACTATGAAGACATGCCCGAAATGAAATATACATTTTGCAGATATTTTTTAAAGTTTTTAATCTTTCACTTTTACTTTAAATTTTTTAGCTTTATGCTTCTGACATAGTTTATTTTTATAACTATGAAATATGCAAAATTATATGCAATTATTAATTCATATTCCCAACTCCTATTTGAAAACTAGGACAAAAAAATCCCAGAAGGAATTCTTAGACAATGAAACCATTCAGGAGTCAAATTTTAATATAGACAAAATAATAAAATATCCAGAAACATGGATAGTACCCAGAAAAATTCCGATTTGTTCCTCCTAAGTGGTCAGAATGCTTATGATTTAAATCCTTAAGCTCTCACCTTTCTTTCTTGTTTGCCCACTATTGAATAATTTTATGTAACTTTATATTCCTTATTTGCTTTTTCAAGATAAAATATAAAATGTTTAAAGAATAATGACATGGAATCCATTCATTTACAAATATTAGAATTAATCATCATTTTTCCTCGAGTATTAATAAAGAGACTACATGTTAGTAAGACATTTTTATGATTGCAATTCAGCAGGATATTTAGAAAATTAACATTACGTTATGTTTAGTGAATTGATTGGTTCCTATATTTAATATTAAATATTTTCTGAGCCTAGTGTTATAACGTAAAAATATGAGAAGTCTGCCAGGAACAGAGAGTAGCAAGAACCCAAGGATCAGCAGTGAATATTTCTCATGAACACAAAACTTCCTTTCTTTATGCATACATATATCTGTACTTATATTTTCTAAGAAGTTTGGAATCTACCTTGTACAGTGACTTAGTTTTTTTAGTGCTAGATTATGAGTGTTCTTCAGGTTTTTAGATATTATTCAACAATATAATTAAAATCAGCCATATAAAGTTCAATCATACCTCAACCTGTTTTCATAATTAGATTTATTTGTCTACTTAATATTTAAACAACTTTACTTGATATTTTATTTATATCTATTCCTCCTTTTTAATCTATCTATCTGTCTATCTATCTCTATCAAACACACACACACACACACACACACACACACACACACACAATACAATCAATCCAGTATCTAGTATGAATGTGATAAACCTTAAGAAATTAAATAATTAGACCAAAGATGAATTTTCCATAGATTCCCTAGATCATACTACAAGAAGATACTACAAATATACCCTATAAAATAATATAATTAAATATTTCAGATACTACAAGATTCAGAACTCTGCAAGCCTAAGGCATGATTTCATTAGGCATGCTGACTATACTCTTAGCATGACATGTTTCATGACTTTATAAACAATTCCAGTAACAAATGAGACAATGTGTTCTTCATGCCCAAGAGAAGATAGATCCTAATTCATGAGTCATGCAATCATTCATTAACTAAAATCATTTATCAGAGAGAAAACATATAAATTGTTAGTGAGCATGGTCACGTGAAACAGAATTATGATTATAGGTATTTCATATGTGAGTGCCTCTGAGATACTCTTTATCAACCTATCAGTTCTTTTGAATTACTTATTCAAAAATTCCTTATCTTTCTGTACAACCACAGCGATGATTTTATTCAGATTTATAATATATTAAATTTATATAATGTATTACTATATGAACATTATTGTTTCTTTACTAGATTGAAAATAAAAGCAAAAAGAATTTACTCAGCTAGAAACACCTTCCTTGTTACTTAATCTGCAGCATGAAATTTGGAAAAAATGTCACTGTGAGACAGAAAGGAAGGATAGAATAAAATTCATAAATGAGAGAGAAACTGGAGAGAATGTGAAAGAAGAGAGTAATGAGATGGAGAAAAGACAATATGAAAAGAATGGAGAAAATGAATGAGACAGAGTGAAGGAACGAGGGAGTGAGGGAAGGAATGACAGAGCAGGGGAAAAGGAGGATGTGGATAAGGATAGAGAAAACGAGAAATACCAAAGAAAAGTGAAGAGTGTCAATGCTTAAGGACAGGTTCGTTGACTTATTAGAACCATTCTACCAAACTTTACCCTGAACCTGTCAAATTGAATCAACTAAAACTTGTGAACTATAGGCCCCAAATTTTTATAATAATATTTTAAACAGTTGCTGAAAGTTGGGAACACAGAACATGCCTGCTACTGACCATCATTTTTCCCATGAGGTCTGAGCCAGACTTCAGTCCTTTAAAGCTTGCTTTACTGAAGCTGTAAGAAGAAACTTCTTCCAAGTTCAAGCCTGCATTTTTTGACAAGCCTTCTGTTTCTTACCATGGCACTTTCCACAGGATTGCTTATAATATGACAAGTAGACCCCTTTAAATATGTAATCAGAGAAGAGATAAAAGCAAGGCAAGGGCCACAGTGATTGTTATATTCTAGTTTCAGAAATGATGAGCTATCACATCTACCATATTTTACAAGTGGCACTGAAGAAAATTGTGTATGATATAATAGACCAATATTGAAGGAGTGACTGCCAAGTCAAGAGAATCTTTGGAAACAATACTGGGGGCTGGAAACAATAATTCACTCTCTCTTTTGTGATGACCCTTTCCAGTCAAAACTTCCATATACCACAATCAACAGATCCCGTTATTCCATGAACTCAATGTCCAGAATCTGTTATTTAAGTCAGATCTAAATACAAATATAGTTTCTCAGAAGGATTTAGCCTATAAATCTAGGAGCTGAAGAGATAACATACACAAACACCACACAGGAAACTAGGTTTAGGATGATTTTCAAGAATATTCCTATTCTGAAAGGTAGAAGTCAGGAAGAGGAAGAACATAATTCAACCAAAGAATTTCTGTGTTTTGTTTTTCTTAATTACCATTGTATGAATTGGTGTGCATCTTGGTGCCAGGATGGACATATAGAGATCAGAGGATAATTTTCTGTAGTTAAATTCTTTCCTTCCTTCTTCCATGGATTCTGTGTAAATAAACCATGTCACCATGTTTGTGTACCAAGTAACTCTACCCACTGTATGGCTCACCCACCACCAAGTACTTTAAAATCAAAACATGTCACTTATCTATCGCTTAGAACTAAATTTCGACTTCAGCCTATCAAGTATCCTCTGTAAGAGGGACAGGGGTCTTTGTGTTCACAGGTAAGGACTAGAAGAGCCTGAAATGTTAAACATACAGGGTTTTCTTTCAAAAGAAGGGGTGCATAACCAGTTATCTGCCCAGAAGGCTGGGAGTAGACATGGTTAATAGCCTGGTGACCTTTGTGGTATCCATGTGAGACAACATGTGATCATCTCCAGACCCTTATCACAAGCTTGTTTTTCTCAGTCAATCTGTAGAACCTATTTTTATGGGGGTTGTCATACATTACAGAGTTTCCATGTAGTCATGTTCAATCTTTATTTAGCTTATTTTGTACCAAGGAGATTTGTGTATCCTATATTGGGCACACAGGATTAAGTTAATTATCACCAGGAAAGTTTTCAACAAATTGTGCTGTGCTTACATATGCTTAACATAAAATACTACAGGTCAGACTCCTAGAGTTTGAACCAGCACTGGCTACTTAGTTACATTGAACTGTGCTGCCTTCTTGCTGCCAATGCATCAAGACTCTGCTAGCCATGGTGATGGCAGAGACCTCCATAACATTCCCTGCCTTTAGGTCAGCTAATCAATTTTGTTTCCTTCCTTTTTCAGAAATATTGATAAAGGAATACAGAATAACACTTTTCTCTTGAATATTTTCCCTTGGCTTTCAAACTTTATTTAGTTCAAGTTGCTATTATTTCATTATTTCATTCTTTAAAAACACTGCAGATGTTCTGGGAGTATTGCTGGTGTCTACATGCCTCTGCCTTTGGTTTCTGAGACAGCTGAGGTCAGCACATGTAAGAATCTTAAGAGCTCTATTGTTTTAATTTTAAAATTTGTGAAGTATAACCTTGAAATTCTAAGATTTTTTTTTCCCAGGCAACATGTTATGAAGAACCATCATTGCTCTTTTTGAGACTGTGCACAAAAAGGACCATATAGTCTTATTCCCATCTCACCATTAGATTATGTTTTACAAAGCCTTTGATTTATTGGAAGCAATTTGATCTATTAAAAATTGTTTGCTGTTTTAGATAAAGTGGCAAGCTACAGAATTGGAAAAGATCATAACTAATTGCACACGCATTAGCGGCCTATTATCTAATATATATAAAAATATTAAAAAACTTAACATCAAGAAACAAAGTAGCCATGAAAAGGATATTGTATTATAACATTGTGAAATTTATTTTTTAATTTAATATTTCCTTTCACTCCAACATTGCTTGTGTATTTCATCATGTTTAAGATATCCTCCTTGTGTATCCTTTACAATGTTAATAATGCAAAAATAATATGTTTAATTTCATTTATAATTTTAATGGAATGATCTGTTTAAAACATTACCAAACAAAACTTAATTGATAATTTGCATTCAAATAAGGTGTTGAATCAAATATTTTCATATGACAAGTTTATTAACTTTTTACAAAATAAATGTGATGAGATTTCAAGAATACAGTGAAGGAAACAGTTGGACATAGATTGTGACTTAAACAGTAGGTTTACTGTTGAAATTGCTAACTTCATTGGTCAGCACTTTGAATGTATATTATTTCTAATATGATATCATAAGTATGTATTAAATGTACATAAAAAGCATTAAAATTGTCCAAGAAATCATACAATTTTAAGTGGAAATGTCAGGCAGATATCTTTTATTTCATGTTGTTGCTTTTAACAAGTAAATAGGGAGAGTGGGGCTTTCTGAACATTCCTAGCCACACTAATATAGTACCTGTATTTTACTATACAAATCATTAACACGGAGTTCAAAAAAATAACATGAGAGTACGATGTTTACCCAGAGAAATCAATGACATTTGATAACAAATGTAGGTATTTTGCTGAGAATATATGATGTCTGATTTGTTCTTAGCCAATTTTCTTTATTAGAAAAACACAAAATAGAGTGTTCACGTACCTATCATGATAGCTTAGGTAAGACAATGCTATGACTCTTGAAAGATACATGGAACAAATGTTAACCTACTCAAGTTCACTGAATACAGGGTAAGATATACTGGACATCAGGGTAGAATCAACAGAAAAATAAGAATGTATTGCTGGCTGGTTTTTTTCACCTAGCCATATCTGAGAAGGCCACCATAAAAATGAACTGTAGGCAAGTCTGTGGGGGAATTTTCTTGATCAGTGAATGAGGTAGAAGGACCCAGGTCATTGTGGGTTTTTCCTTCCATTGAAGATTATGAGATGTAAAAAAAAGCAAGCTGAACAAGCCATTTAGAGCAAGCCAGTAAACAGCATTACATCATTGCTTCTGCAGTTTCTGCCTCAAGGATCTTGTGGTGGTATTGTGTTCCCCAAAATATTGTGTATGCTAATAAACTTATCTGGGGTCAGAGAACAGGACAGCCACAATATGAAACAGAGGTTAGGCAGTGGTAGCATACGCCTTTAATCCTAGCATTCCAGAGACAGAAATCCCTCTGGATCTCTGTGAGTTCAAGGCCACATGGGAAACACCAGGCGTGGTGACCCACACCTTTAATCCCAGAAAGCCACACCTTTAATCCCAGGGAGTGGTGGTAGAAAGCAGAAAGGTATATAAGGCGTGAGGACCAGAAACTAGAGGTCTTTGGCCTGGAGAAGCCTTTGGCCTGGAGAAGCATGTGGCTGGTTAAGCATTCAGGCTTCTAGCAGCAGTTCAGCTGAGACCCATTCTGGATGAGGACTCAGAGGCCTCCAGTCTGAAGAAACAAGACCAGCAGAGAATCTGGTGAGGTGAGGAAGCTGTGGCTTGATCTGTCTCTCTGACCTTCCAGTGTTCACCCCAATAACTGGCCTCCGGGTTTGATTTTATTAATAAGACTCTCTAAGATTCATGCTACAGGATCTTGTCCTGCTGAGTCTCTGCTCTGACTTTCCTTAGTTATAAACTCTGCCCTGCAAGTTCTAAGCTGGAATGAACCCTCAGCCACCAAGTCTTTTGGTTATACTTTATATTTAAAAATATGCTGTACTTTGAAGCTATAATATCATTCATACATATATATATATATATAGTTGTAAATAATATATACTAACAAATCTAAAATGAAGAGTCAATGGCAAATACATTTTAATATTTGAATCTTATTTCAAATATTAATTTGTTCTGTGGTATATAACACACCAACATAAGTAATTTCTAGTAAGCAATCAGGCAGCCAAATATCTGACCTGATGATATTTCACAGGTTTAGAAATTACTAATCAATAACAATGTGCTGATATTATTGATTAAAATAAAAGGTCAATCAAGTTGATTTGAGGTATGTATTTTACTAAGATAATATGAAAAGAAGTCTTTGAGATATTGAAGTGAATCGTTAAATACAAGCTAGTCTTAGAACTACTTAGCTCCTGGAAAACATCCTGGACTGCACATGGCAGGGTCCTGATAGTGCTGTGACAAAGAATATTAATTGACTAGATTAAAGGATGTTTTGGGATGAATATAAAATGTGCCATATGTTAACTGAATTGATGATATTAGTTTCTGTGATATGCACCACAAACACTCTTTTTAAACATATTCTTGGCTTGCAAAGTATACACTTCCAGTAAATTGCCAATGTTGTGGTTGATTGGAGTGGGAGTTTTCTTTCCAACTGCAATGCTCATCAAAGAAAACTGACATAAACCAAATATATAAATAAGAGTGAATGATTACAGATCTATAAATTGGTCTACTACAGCTATTAAACACAAGAAGAAATGTAAAATTGCTGAAACATTTCAGTGTTTGGTAGGAATTTTAAGTTTCTAAAGACTTTAAGTCATATATATATATATATATATATATATATATATCACACACACACACACACACACACACACACACACACACACACACACACACACATGACAGACAGGTGCAGTGAGCAATCGAAGTTGTCAACTGGATTGGAAAGACATATAAAATTTCTGGGTGTTTCTATGAATTACTTCCAGAAGAGATTGGCAATGGCTCTATGAACTGAAGGAAAATGTGAATGAAAGTAGGATTGCGACCTGGGGGAAAAATTAAAGGGAATAAAGGGAAAGGTAGCATAGCACACAAGGCCCAGTATCCTGAGCAGGAACACATTTTACAGCCTCAGTTTCTCAGTTTCCAGGCCTCAGCCTGGGGTCATATCATTGATCCCCCTTGCTCTGGAGCCTCTAGCTTCTTTGAATAAGTGACTATTGCTTTCTCTATCTCTACACCCTGAAAACATCCTTTGTGGGTGGGGTGGTTTGAACAGCAGGTGCGATTTTTTTGGAGGCAGTGTGTCAAGGGGAGTATGCTTTGGAGTTCCAAAAGTTCAAGTTCTACTCAGTGTCTCTTTCCTCCTTCTGCCTTTGGATGAAGAACCCTCTGTTACCATGTCTGTCTGTGTGCCACCATACTCTTCCCCACAGGAAGATAATGGATTAAATTTCTGAAATTTTAAGCAATCTCCAATTAAATGCTTTCTTTTTTATAAGAGCTATCACAATCATGGTGTCTCTTCATAACAAGAGAACAATTATTATGACAGTAAACAATAAATTAGGCATGAAAGCCAAACTAATAAGTAATAAGATTCCTAAATCTCCCAACACACCTGATTCACTGTACTCTATTTAATCTTAACCAAGCCAAGCCATCATGTTATATGACTTATGATAAAATCACTAATCAAAGCCTTATAGAGGGCAAATCATTGCATTTATTTAAAATTTTAGAAATATTGAAGACATAGAGGCATGCAACATTTAGATTATATGAATGCCATTCAATTTATTTTAATTCAAGGGAATGAAGATTTGAGCAACTTGATACTGAGTAAGAAATTCTTTAATTTCACCTAGCTTTTAGACAAATCTGAAGTTATTTGTGTATTAGAAATATATTTTTAAATGTCATTTTTGATATTTTCAGTGGGGTAGGGCAGACACAACTTTTGATTTTTCCACAACCATTGCTTCTCTAATCTTCATGCCAATACTTAGAAATATTATCGCTTAGTAGAATGGAAGTGATCAAAGAAGATGAGGTTTTCCTCCCCTTGGGGAATGTAACGATTTCTCTCTGTAATCATTCTGAAGCCTACACTAGGCTAGTAGCAATTGGAGAATGATGTGGGATGTTCTGTATGTTAAATGTGTTGCTCTGATTGGTTAATAAATAAAACATTGATTGGCCAGTAGCCAGGCAGGAAGTATAGGCGGGACAAGGAGCGAGGAGAATTCTGGGAAGTGGAAGGCTGAGGCAGAGAGACTCTGCCAGCCACTGGCATGAAAAGCGAGATGTAAGGTACCAGTAAGCCACGAGCCACGTGGCAACTTATAGACATTAGTGATATGGGTTAATTTAAGATAGAAGAATGAGATAACAATAAGCCTGCTGTGGCCATACAGTTTGTAAGCGATATAAGTCTCTGTGTGTTTACTTGGTTGGGTCTAAGTGGCTGCAGGACTGGAGGGTAAGAGAGATTTGTCCTGACTGTGGGCCAGGCAGGACTGGAGAAAACTCCAGCTACAAGAGAAGATTGAGTACATTATCCAACTCTTAATATTTCAATACAGTTGAAACTTTGCTGAAGGACATGTGTTATTTGGGATTCATTTGACTAAAATTACCACATGAAATATTGCATGAGTTTGTTACATCAACACGTTTGTTCTCCACTTTGTTAACATAGACTTGTTTCCTATTTGTTTGACCCTGCTGCTGTGCTTCAAAATCACATGCTCACTTCTGGAAGCAAATTGAGTATTTCTGAAATTTCTGAAAAGAAAGCTTGAGCTTTGGAAATTTGGAATTTTCTTGTATATAAAAATAATAAAAGATGATTCACCAACTAGAGAGTTTGCATGGGACTGACCTAGGTCCTCTGCACATAAGTTACAACTGTGTTGTTTTGTCTTCCTGTGGGGCTCTTAGTAGTGTGAACAACAGCTGTCTCTGACTCTATTACCTCCTTTGGTACCCTTTCCTCCTACTGGGTTGCCTCGTCCAGACTTAATAGGAGAGGAGGTGCTTAGTCCTACTTAAACTTGTTGTGCCATGGCTTCCTGATATACTTAGGTGCCTTTTCAGAAGGGATAGGAGGAGCAGTATATGGGGGAGTTGAAGAGAGGGACTTGGAGGGGAGGTGGGAGGGAAGAAAAATGTGATCAAGCTAGAAAAAAATCATTAACTAATTAATTAATAGAAAATAAGAAAGGAGACTTTCTTTCAATAGCCTTTCTTACAGTCTTTGTACTCTTAATAATGGCTCGTAAATACTAACTTCTCTATTACTTCAAGTTCATACTTGTTGAATATTTTCAATATTGTTTCTGAGTATTTTACTGGGTCTTATGATGTTTCCTGAATCTTTACCCAAAATACTAGAAAAGCAAATAAATATTTCATTTATGCAGTCACTTAAAAACAATACTATTCTTTTCAAATCCACTTGAGAATCAAAACCATCATTAAAATGATCCATATATGTTTAGTTTTCTTCCTTGGTTTCTTTGTTCCACAGTATTGTTTTACAAGAACAAACCACAGTCTATGAACTACATAGCCTATACAAAATATTTTTGCTAAGATAAATTACCTATTATGTTCATCAAATTTTTCTAACTATTCTAACCCTATAACATTTCCACAAAACTTACGTAAGATAGCCATGCTCTGCATCCACCTACAGACAAGCTGTTTGGGTTTGTTGTAGCTACACTACAGATAAGTTTAAAGATAATTTAACATCTACAGCATTTTCTTTTCTCTACTCATCAAATTGGACTTGTTTCATGTTTAGGCATTAAATTCTGAGGAATATAGTTATCTTTATCGATGGCTTACATATCTTTTAAAGACATATACACTTTAATATGTTTTTTATATTTCTTCCAAAGATATCAAATATTAGATGCTCATCTCTCACATATAATCAACATTTGAACATAAAAATTCAATTTTAGAGGCTTATTAGATTCACATACTATTGTTAATATAAAAATTCAAAAAATATATATTTTTTATAATTGAAAAATGTCTTTACTTGATTGTTTTCATGATATTTTATATACTATTTTATTTATGTATTATTACAATAGTCTATACAATTAGATTATTGTGGAATAATAATATTAGTAATTAAATATTTTAAGCTAATATTAAAGGAATCTTTCAGTGTTTCTACTTAACAATACTCAGAGTTAAGAACCTAACAAATTTTCTGCTCTCATTGTACAGAGCTTACCTATTCATGAGGTTGACAGAAATTCTATTATGTAATATCCACATTTCTAATGGGAGGACTTTTTCTGAAAAGCTATACATCCCAAACTCTTGGCAAGCTTGAAAATACCATCAAATTAGCACCTCAAGGAAGTAGCCTTATCTCTTCACTGAATCACCACTGTATATAAATACTCCTCTTCCTTGAAGCATGTGTTTTAAAATAATTCCAAATTTTCTTACTGAATTCAAATACAATTTTTCCCTATAATCATTACCTCAACAAAACTAGACTGAGGGATGGAGAGTCTTAACAAAACAATTAAGAGCACTCACTACTTTTCCAGTGGACTCAAGTTCAATTTCCAGCACCCACATGGAGCATCTTCCAAACCAATTTTACTAGAGCTCCAGGTAATCTGACATTTTCTTCTGTATCCTTTAGCCATTCTCACTGACACATACACAGACATAAGCATATAAACATAATTAAAATTACAGTAAGTCTTAAAAATACTCTAGATTCCTTTGATCTTCTCTGTCTCATTCCTAAGTATTAGTTACTTGCTATTTAACATTGAATCTAACCTTTATTTTTACTCTGAAAACTAGAAAACCTGTGACTTTCCATTTCTTTATAATGTTGAGAAAGCTCCCTTCTTCATTAAATGGATAGACATTAAATTAAAGGAAACAGTTCTGTAGTTGGAAGATTTTCTATGTCATAGCCAGCCGGCGGTCAGGAAAAATCTCACCCATTTGCATCCCCCAAGTAAACACATAGAGGCTTATATTAATTATAACCACTGGCCATTAGCTCAGGTTTATTACTGACTAGCTCTTCCACTTAAATTAACCCATAATTCTTATCTATATTTAGCGACATGACTCTGCCTTGTCATCTTGCCTCGTCTGTGTCTGGCTGGTGACTCCTGACTCAGCCTTTTTCTTCCCAGAATTCTCCTTATCTGCTTATTCTACCTATACTTCCTGCCTGGCTACTGGCCAATCAGCATTTTATTAAAACAGTGTACAAAGGAATTATTCCACAGCATAGTTCCCTTTTTTATTCTGAAAGGTGATAATTACATTAAATTTGCATTTGTAGGGGAAGTATATGTTGGTCATCAGGTTTTACTTAACAGATCACTCTGTTAGGGTCTCAATATTGCCTTCTGGGGTTTTATATGTTTGTTTAAATTGATTGACTTTCTAAAATTCTCATTTCTTACAACATAACTGAAATGCTTAGCTGTTATCAAAGAAAAATTATAATGTATAAAGCTAACACAACTCTCAAAATTATAGTCAAGTGAAATTTTGATTATTGGTTTTATGTGTGTGTGTGTGTGTGTTTTGTGTGTAATTTTATAATCATTATCATGATTATATTTTTTGTTCTGAAATTAGCTGCACAATTATCATTTGATTCTGATGTATACTTGTTACATTCCTTTTCTAAAGTTTCATATATGAATACTATATTTACATAAATTTAACCCCGCCTTCTTTTTTTTGAATTTATTTTATTTTATTTTACAATATAATTCAACTTTACATATCAGCCATAGATCCCCTTGTTATCCCTCTTGCCACCCCGCCCCCCTCTCCCCAGCCCACCCTCCATTTCCATCTCCTCCAGGGCAAAGACTCCCCCGAGGATTGAGATCAACCTGGTGGACTCAGCCCAGGCAGGTCTAGTTCCCTCCTCCCAGGCTGAGCCAAGGGTCTCTACTAAGCCCCAGGTTTCAAACAGCCAATTCATGCACTGAGCACAGGACCCGGTCCAGCTGCCTGGATGCCTCCTAAACAGATCAAGCCAATCAACTGTCTCACCCATTCCGAGGGCCTGATCCAGTTGGGGGCCCCTCAGCCATTGGTTCACAGTTCATGTGTTTCCATTCGTTTGGCCACTTGTCTCTGTATTCCATCCATCCCTGGTCCCAACAACTCTAGCTCACATAAACCCTCCTCCTTCTCGCCAATTGGACTCCCGGAGCTCCACCCGGGGCCTGACCGTGGATATCTGCATCTAGTTCCCTCAGTCACTGGATGGGGTTTCTAGTATGACAATTAAGGTGTTTGGCCATCCTATCACCAGGGGAGGTCAGATCGGGCTATTTCTCGACTATTGCCAGCAGTCTATTGTGGGGGCATCTTTGTGGATTTCTGTGGGCCTCTCCAGCAATTTGCTTCTTCCTATTCTCATGTGGTTTTCATTTATCATGAACATTCCTTGTGTTTCCTCTCTGTACTTGATCCAGTTGGGATGTCCCGCTCCCCCAAGTTCTCTTTCCCTCGCCCCTCATTACCCCCACTCAAATCCAGACTGTTCATGTAGATCTCATCCATTTCTCCATCATTGGGTGATCCCTGAGTCTTTCTTGGGGTCCTGTTTTCCAGGTAGCCTCCCTGGTGTTGTGAGTAGCCGTCCAGTCATCCTTGTTCCACAACTAGTATTCTCCTATGAGTGGGTACATACCATGTTTGTCTTTCTGAGTCTGGGTTACCTCGCTCAGGAGAATTTTTTCTAGATCCCTCCATTTGCCTGCAAACCTCATGATGTCATTGTTTTTCTCTGCTGAGTAGTATTCCATTGTATATATGTACCACAGTTTATTTATCCATTCTTCGGTTGAAGGGCATCTAGGTTGTTTCCAGGTTCTGGCTATTACAAATAATGCTGATATGAACATAGCTGAGCAAGTGCCCTTGTGGTATGATTGAGCATTCCTTGGGTATATGCCCAAGAGTGGTATAGCTGGATCTTGGGGGAGATTGATCCCCAATTTTCTAAGAAAGCGCCATATTGATTTCCACAGTGGCTGTACCAGCTTGCATTCCCACCAGCAATGGAGGAGAGTTCCCCTAGCTCCACATCCTCTCCAGCACAAGGTGTCCTCAGTGTTTTTGATCTTAGCCAATCTGACTGGCGTAAGGTGGTATCTCAGAGTTGTTTTGATTTGCATTTCCCTAATGATTAGGGATGTTGAGCAATTCCTTAAATGTCTCTCAGCCATTTGTGTTTCCTCTGCTGAGAAATCTCTGTTTAGTTCTATAGCCCATTTCTTAATTGGACTGTTGGGAATTTTGGTGTTTAATTTCTTGAGTTCCCTATATATTCTGGATATCAGTCCTCTGTCAGATGTGGGGTTGGTGAAGATCTTTTCCCATTCTGTGGGCTGTCGCTTTGCCTTGTTGACCGTATCCTTTGCTCTACAAAAGCTTTTCAGTTTCAAAAGGTCCCATTGGTTGATCGTTTGTCTCAGTGTCTGAGCTACTGGTGTTATACCTAGGAAGCGATCTCCTATGCCAATGCGTTCAAGACTACTTCCTACTTTCTCTTCTAGCAGGTTCAGAGCAGCTGGATTTATGTTGAGGTCTTTGATCCACTTGGACTTAAGTTTTGTGCAC
>CABHPR010116383.1:22336-59293 GCA_902168415.1 Peromyscus melanophrys
ACACACACACACACACACACACACACACACACACACACACACACACACCAATAACAAAGGAAAAGAGGCCATAAAATGGAAGGAAATGGAGAGAAGGGCAAGAGAGGGGTTGGGGGTTGGGCATGGGAAGGAAGGGAAAGGGGGGAAATGATGGAATCACATGAAAATTAAAAGTTAAAAATATTTTAAGTAATTGTTATGTTTTCTCAATAGGTTGAGAAGAATTTAAACTCTGAATTAATTCCCTAAGAGGTTGTGTGGTTTCATTTTGAGTAAGAGAAGCAGGCTTCATTATCTTACATATCCTCTTGCTCAAATAAAAACATTTTGGGTGCTCTTTGGTAGTTATGTAGTTATTTTTTTTTTAATGGATTCTTTTTTTTTTTTTTTTTTTTGGTTTTTCGAGACAGGGTTTCTCTGTGTAGCTTTGCGCCTTTCCTGGAGCTCACTTGGTAGCCCAGGCTGGCCTCGAACTCACAGAGATCCGCCTGCCTCTGCCTCCTGAGTGCTGGGATTAAAGGCGTGTGCCACCAATGCCCAGCACATCTTTTTTTTTTTTTCTTTTTTGTCAAGACAGAGTTTACAAAGTTTTACAGACACAGGAATATCTTGTTCTTTCCAAGAAATGAAAAACCTTGTACTTCAGAGCAAACATCATTTTCTTGCGTTTACCTTTCAGAGAAGGCACACAGTGAACTTCACTACTTAAGTCAGCAGCTAGAGTATGTCCTTGGCAAACAGAAAAGAAATGCTGGAAAATATTAATTTCACAGTACTAAAGTAAATTATATTTTTTATCAGGGAGAAGTTTGGAAACATTATTTTTTTCTCTATACTATGGCTCTGACTTACTTGCATAAGCAAAGAGATGTTGTTTTGTATGTAGTTTTAACAGTCTTTAGAAAGAAGGTAGACTCAGAATCCCATAAATAGCAGTAAATTGGTTTATTGAAAAATCTGTTAATAAGATTTTAGCTTTAGCTCACTTCCTCATTGTATCCGTACTATGTCTATAATACTCATGAGATTATCATCTAAAATATGACCGAACACTTCAGCTTCTGCTCACTCACTGAAGCTATGTGTTGCTAATTGCTTTTGTTTTCATACACTTTTATTTTAATCACAGTGTAATATTGTGAACCCTCATTGGAAAGATATATATTTTTAAAAAGGAAATCCTTCTTCCCTTCCACTTACACACGACCTGAATTCTACTCCCCTCTACAGAAGAATTACCTTCAATTATTAAAAACTTTAATCTGTCTAATTCTATTACACAATGATCAGAATTTGTTGTTTGAACATTTCTGGCTTTACGGATGTCTCAAGATTATTGGCTGGGAGAACTCTACAATGTTAATATAAGATCCTCAAAAGATGTGTGTTCTCTCAGTGTGGGTTACAAAGACAGAAATAGACATAAAGATAGAGATTGATATACATCAGACCACAGTTGCTGATTGTGACTCAAATCTCATCTACCATCATGTTCTCTTGATCATTCAGATTCTAAAAGAAATATATTAAGGTTTCAACTGTGATTTCAGATGTTAATTTTTGCTTTTGTTTCAAAAGATTTTTTTCTTTATAATATTTAAAGTTTTCTTAAATTCCTATGGACTTCTTGGATAAAGTCTTATGTCTGAAAGTGATTTAGTTTTTCTCTCACATTTTAGTTACACTTGGGATATTTGTCTATATTAAAACTTTCTTCACTAATGGAATTTTTTAAAGATTAAAAAGAAGAGAATTCTGTCTGTGTCTGTGGGTAGACCTTAGGGTACAATGTTAAGTGAGATAAGTCAAGAACAAGACTGTATAATCTAACTCACATGAAATCCCTAATGCAGTCAAAATTCAGAAACAGAAATAATAAAGGGTGAGGAGTGTCAGAGGATGGATTTATACCTAATGGGTTTCAGTTTTGCAAAATGATAAAATCCTAGAGATCTGCTGTACAATGTGATTATGCGTAACACTACTGAACTCTACACATAAAAATGGCACAGATGGTCAGTGCTCTGACTCACCATACTGTGTCTTGGTAAGCTTCTCTTCTCAATCACTGTGTTCAACATTTGTTTAGCTCCACAAGATGAAGAATCAAATCCTTCTCAGTCCAGGAAAATTTTCTTCTTTTACTGATTGAGCATAACATGTTGTCCACCCAGAAAACCAAGAAAGGATGTGGTTAATAGCCTGGTGACCTTTGTCCTATCTGTATGTTCAAGACCACAGTGGATCCTACCCTGGACCCTTATAATAAGCTGGGTTTTTTTCTCCCTCCCTCCACCCTCCAGTTATCAGTAACCTTGTTTTTCTGAGTCAATCTATGGAACCCATCTTTATGGAAAGTGTCACATGTACTTTGCAAAGAGTTTTGATGTAGTCATGCCCAATATTTATTTAGCTTATATGGTGCACAAGGGATTGAGTTTATTATCAACAGGAAAGTTTTCACCAAATTGTGCTGTGCTTAAATACACCTAAAATAAACTACACTGAGTCAGACTCCCGAAGTTTGAACCAGTACCAGCTTAGTCATGTTGAACTGAACTACTTTCTCACCTCCTGCAGATTGTTACTCTGCTGGCCATGGTGGTCACAGAGACCCCCACAAGCATCAATGTCCTCCTTCCAAAACTTCTTGGGAACTTCATTTCTTTCCACCATGCTTCTCAGCTCTTTCTTGGTCACCATGTTTCTTATAAAGTTCGCCTAGATCCTGGATTGTGATCTTACCTTCGTATTCCAGATCATCAATGTATTGTTTATCAATGTCCTTCCTGTGATTCAGACTTCTACTGGACTTTCTTTAACAATAATACTTCTAATGTTCATGTGCTGTATTTTTCCATCTTAGGCTATTTTCTTTGTATAGCACATTATTCTTGGTATGCGGATGCTCCTTTAATATCTCTAAGGAGACATGATTTATTTAATGTCTGCTGACTTATTTCTTTGCTTTTAAATGTCATGCAATTTTAAATATTTAATATTTAAATTTGCTTTTAAATATCACATAAACTGCCTAACATGTTTTTATTATTGTTATAATTATGGCCCTCCAGATCACTCGCTCTCATTCCTTGAGAAATCTAATTTCTGATATGCTATCTCTCTACCCAACAGATCTGTGGCCTTAACTCTTGACAGTTTCCATGTCTATAGGGGTAAACTTCTCCCCTCTGGTAACTTACCATTCACCTTTCTCAGCCATTAATACTAATGGCCACATCTTAGACTCTACTAACAATTTTAATCCCTTTATGGTCTTGATTTCATTAATTCTTGTTGTCAAACTTCAAGGTTAGAGAGTTTCTTTGGTGTTCCAACCCAAATAATACTTTCACCCAACTTAGATCTCTACTCCATTATTTCTGCCATATTTTCTTCTTTGTTCAGGGTTATGAAGTTTGTTTTCCCCTTATGTCATCTTGAACTCTACTTTTAATCATTTTGTAAAGTCCCTTGATTATTCATTTGATTCTCTTGTCTCTACCACCTCACTGAAGTTGTTTGGTCAATCGCAAGTCGAGATAAATCCAATTTTCTACTATTCCAAACCTATGCTTTTGTACCTGCTTGTGTCTGATGATGATACCTTAAGCTTAAGGAGGATTTTAACACACAACAATCACACTGTTATACTGCAGTGAAACAGACAGGAACTCAACCTCTCTCCTTGCATGTGTTATTCCTTTATATCTAGCTTTTGAGTAGATTATAGACCAGACTTTACTATAATTGTGGGAGAGGTGACAATAATTTGTCTTCCAAATAGCATAACATTAATCTTTGTTCTTTAAAAAGTCCCTTAATGCTGTTTACTTGGGCTTCAGGCTCTTGTAATATTGGCCTGCTTCTTTTTCTCTCCTGTCTTTCATCTCTCCTCTTTGTACTTCCATCCTAAGCAATTTGTCAAGGTAGTTGACTAAGCAAAGATTGATCTTTCCCTCAGGGGAATTTTGGTGGCAGCTGCTAAGACAATTGGATTTACTTCACTGCTGTTGATTGACTGGTAGAAGACATCAGTCATAGACTTGGTTGAAAATTTTTACACAGTGCCTTTATATTGAAATGATAACAAAAAATCAAAGCATTTCCTTTGCTAGAATTGATAATATCATGTGGTAACAGCACTTTATGACACTAACAGGAATTAATCCAAAGCAATATGTACAATGCATAATCATTAAAAATAACTATGGTATGATCTCTAGATTCTTAAAGTTGGTGATAAACATGTGATAGTATGTTGGTTTCCTTGTGTAGCCTGCATTTAAAGATAGATAAGTAAATGGCTATATTTAGTGTACAACACTTTTATATCCATTTAATGGAAATACAAGAATGATTAAGAGACTTTTAAAATCACGAATATGTAATTTCTATCAAAGTGATTGAACCAGGCAATGATAACTACTACATAAAACCATCAGAAGAAAAGTTTGATGGCAGCTTAAAATAGAAAGCTTAGGTTATGGCTACCACAACCCTCTGATGGAGCTATGTGTCAATGAAAGTAGAGTCAGCATTTGCTCTGTGTTTGGGGAGAGGTGAATAATTTCAAATCCTGTGCTCACTATTATAAGACCCTAAATATTCTGCTTTACATTTATTTTACTTTTCATATGAGTTCCAAACTGTTATTCCAATTTCAGAGGAAGAAAACTTGCACAACTGGATGCTGCTCAGCTTCCCACTTAATTCTCCTAATGCCGGCATGGCAGTCTGCAGAGACAAGGTGCTAGGGGGGAAACAAATAGCGAGCCCCTCTCCATGCTGACAATGCAGAACAGTAAGAAAGCGGGGGGGGGGGGGGGGCATACGCAGATGTCTGTGTTGGTTACCATACACGGTGGATGCTGTGGTAAAGATATAATGGAACACTCTAGAAATAATAACTGGAAATTACACATGAGCTTGATCACAAAGGACTTTGCATATGCTGTTAAAGAAGACCTTAATTTTTATATAATATGCTTTGGATGTTGCCTTTATAAGCTGGAAAGAGTGGTGGCTTGTGTTTTCTTTTAACATGATCTCTCCAGAAGTCTTGAGAATGAAAAACAAGTTGAGGCAAGGGGAGAGCAGAGTGACTGCCACATTTGTGCAATGATATCAGAGTGGCAAGAATGAGGTCAAAAAAGAATAGATGGGAGACAAAAAAAGAGAGCACATATGTCCATGTTTGACGCGCAGGTGATGAAGTATACTGATTCAGTGGGTATCAGCTCAAAATATATGTAGAGAAAATCTCCCAGAGCATCCTCATCTGTGTGTATGTTCCAATTAAGAATACCAAAACCAGTTGCTGAATGGTCATAGCTTATAGGTGTCATTATTTTACAATAAAATGGAGAATCAGAATCTAGAAGATTCTCCTGTGGTCCAGAACCAAATATCTTTCAGAGTGTACTAACAATGACAATTGGAATGAATTAAGCTGTTGATTCTCACTTTGCACAAATAAAAAAGAGAAGGGAGCCTCAAGGAGACATGGTGGTATGTGTTAGTAAGGACAAGCCCTGCATTCTAACAGCGTCTTGCAGTCCTGTTTCTTTACAGCAGCACATTGTGGCAGCTGCAGAGTGGTTTTACTTACATCCACTTCAGCCTGTGCATTTAGCTGCCATGTACCATTAGGTTTCCTATCTTTAGAACATTATTCAGGGCTGTCAGACACACAATATTCCAGAGGACTTATCTGCAGCATCAAGGGCAAACACCAAATGGATGGAAACTATTTCTAAAATCCGGTGGTTTATTTAAGTATCTGCCTGGCTTTTGAATTCCTGTGCAGCACTTAAGTCTGAATATGATAACACCATGCCTAATTCTAATATATCTATGTGCCTCAGAAAGGCAATCTGATAGCAATTGGACAACAAACATGGATATATTCTACAACCATTCTTTCTCCTAATCATTTGACTTTCCCCCCAATTTTATTCTTCCTTCTTAGTACATCCCTTTATCTTCAATAAAACTGAAGAGTAAGGAGAGAAAGTAAGGAGAGTGGAAGGCAAGAAAATCTCATAAAGAAAATGTTGAAGACAGAGAAATCTGGAGTAAGACTTCATCTCTCTTTGAACAAAGAATAGAAAGGCTACTTGAAATCTATTGCCCAATTCAATACATACAAGGAAAGAATTCTAAGAGGAAACTACAAAATATTTGCACAGAGACAGACAGAAGAGATAAAATTGTCAATACCGTAAGAAGAGGAAAAATGAAATTAATGTCCAAGTACTCACTCTGCAGAGAGAAACTCTAGTACAGAGAGATGGACAAAAGCTTTGGGGCCACCGAGGCCCATATGTCAAACTCTTCCACTTACCAGCAGAGTGACATTGCAGGTGTTGTTTAGAATTTAAGCCCTGGTAACTTTACCTTTTATAAGGACTTAAAACTCTGAAGTAAACTAATGTCTGTGAAGCAGTCTGTGTGCCTCCAGTGTACCTAGCATCATAGGTACTAATGATCATTTGTTCCCTTGCTATCCTAGAGTCCTGCACAGAGCTGTCTGCAGGAACTGTACAGGGCAGAGAAGAACATGTGTTTATGGGAGAATTAGAACATGAATACAGAAGAAATTTATGCTTAAGAAATGAAGGGGAGTATAACATCTGGTTAGTAAAAGCAAAGCCTCTATTGTCTCGTGTGGACCATCACTGTTCCTCTTGGGCTATAAACTAAAAGGCTTCTTGCCCTTCTTTTCAGAATGTCAGATGTCAGTGATGTCTTGATCATGACCACTAACCTAAACCATTTTCACATATCTGTACCCTTTTTTATTGCTATAAATAGGTTGGGTAGATGAATGTACCAATCTATCAACTGTTCAATTTCTAGCTTAGAAACCCAAAGCAGCACCCGTCTTAATGCATGGAATAGTATTACTCTATCAGAATCGCTGCACAATGGAAGCCATGGCTATCAAAGCTAGCATTTCTCAGCAAGCTAACCTGAATTAAATGGGTTCTATTTTACTCTGGCCTGTTATTTAAATATGCCATAAACACAAACTGTGAAAGTGTCCAAAAGCCGAGTAACTTTCACTCAGTGTCTAATGGTTACCATTCATCATCTAAAACTATTCCAACAGCAGTGATAATGGCCTAGCCCTCTGTGACCTGGAAGCCCTCCAGGAATCAATTTACATTAGCAAAGCTTTGCCTCACCAGGCCTGGCCTGCTCCCTCACAGACCTCCCCTTATGCTGTGCTGGGAAGACACTGCCCTCATTAGCCATGGAGTTCCCCATTTCGTTTGGTGTGAATCCAATCCCAATGTTCAAATCTCCAGCAATCCCACCAGTAACACACATAAGATAACTGTCTCGTTAGGTCTCAAACCCAGAACAAATAGCAGAGGTGCCTATTTAACACCAAAGCAGACCTGGCTGCCAGGTTCTCCCAGCGTCCCTCAGTCCCTAAGGGTATGGCTGGCATACATTGCTCCCTACCCCAAACTTCTCCAGCTCAGGGGTTGGACTGCTCTTTCCCCAGATGTCCCTTCCTGTGTAATCCAGCCCTCTTGTCTACTTTTTTTTAAATTATTTATTTATTATTCATTCATTTATTTATTATATATACAGTATTCTGCCTGCATGTATGCCTGCAGGCCAGAAGAGGGCACCAGATCTCATTATAGATGGTTGTGATTGCCCATGTGGTTGCTGGGAATTGAACTCAGGACCTCTGGAAGAGCAGCCAGTGCTCTTAACCTCTGAGCCATCTCTCCAGCCCCCTCTTGTGTACTCTTTACTCCGCAGGTATCCAGGCTCTCCCCTCTCCCCTCACCTCCCTTCTTCTCCCTCACAATAACGGAAGGTTGTTTGCAATAAACCTTCTCCTCCACCGTTCCTAGGAGCAGTCTTGTCCTTCCTGTTTTATTTCTCTTTTTTTCATTCATATCTACAATATAATAAATAATTATTAGAAGGCTCTTCACAATGCCAGATTTGGTTGTCATATCATGGTGTGTCAGAATAGGAAAAGCATTGCTAGGACACCATCCTGTGCTCTTCTGCCTGTGCTTTCAGGGAGGCTGCTGTGGTCTGAATGCTTGTATCCCACACAAGTTTGCATTTTGAAACCTAATCCCCAAGGTGATGGCTTTAAGAGATGACGTCTTTAGGAGGTGATTGTGTCATGGGACTGGAGCTCTCCTAAGTAAAATTGGTGTCCTTATGAAAGAAGCATGGAGTAACTTGCTGCTTCTTTTTGCCCGCCTACCACAGGCTCTCAGCAGACAATGAAGGTGCTCATGCCTTGACCTCTGATTTCTCCCCTGCCCAAACTGTAAGAAATAACTTTCTACTGTTTATAATTACCCAATCCAGCTTATTTTGTTATAGCATCCCCAAAGGTCTACAACATATGCTAATGACACACTGCTTCTCACAGTAGCTCCTTCTTGTCCAGAGTTGATCAAGATATTATATGGCATCATGGGAATGTGGCCTGCATACGCTGCTTCATTTCACAACCAGCTGTAACTCTAGTTCCAGGGAATCCAACACCCTCTTCTGGACTCTGCTGGCAACAGGCGCAAAAGTGATGCACAGACAAGCATGGCAGCAAAACACCTGTAGACCATGTAACATTAAGTTTAATAAACTCTAGTTAAATGTAAAAAATAAATTAAAATAAACTTCAAAGGCTATGACCAGGCAAAGAGGGCTCCAAATTCCAAGAAGAATGAGTATTTCTATGGAACGTTGTGTACCACCAGAGGTACTGGCTCTCTCTCCAGTCACATTTGATGGAGCCTGGACTTCTAAAACCACAGAACATCTTGTACTTTTGTATTATTTTCAGAGCCCTTTGTAACAAGGCTTTCTCTGGCCCACCAGCCAGCTCTAAAATAACTACATGGACACCTATTATTAATTATGAAAGCTCAGCTTTAGCTTAGGCTTATCCCAC
The DNA here is from genome assembly GCA_902168415.1 of Peromyscus melanophrys. NCBI lineage: Eukaryota > Metazoa > Chordata > Mammalia > Rodentia > Cricetidae > Peromyscus > Peromyscus melanophrys. The sequence goes on from CABHPR010116383.1 coordinate 31,275, forward strand.
TAGCTCTTATAACTTAAATTAACCCATTTATATTATGTTTTTCCTCATAGCTTTTTACCTTTCTTTCATTCTGTATGTCTTGTCTGACTCCCTCTGTGTCTCACTGGTGTCCTTCTCACTCCTAGAATTATCCCAAGTTTCTCTCTTTTTTCCTGGAAGTCCCTCCTATCTCTCATGCCTAGTTATTGGCATTCAGTTTTTTATTACACCAATCACAGCAACACATCTTCACACAGTGCACAAATACCACACAACATTTCCCCCTTTTTTTGTCTAAATAAAAAGGAAAGGGTTTAACTCTAGCACAGTAAAACTATATATAATAAGAACAATTATCAAGGAAGAATTACATTTACAATATTCAGTCCATATGCATTTGGTACATTTGGAGAAAATACTCTATTTTCTATCCTATCTTGATGAATCTAAAATTTTATACTTGAACTTCTTTCTATCAGAACTTGTATTACCATCTTAAAAATGTTTTTAGACCTAAAAACGTTTTTTCTTAGAAGAACAACTTAAGCTTTTATGTCTTTCAACCTTATGTACTTTACATCTTTTATGTAAGTTTTTTTCTTCATTTGGTAGCAAGGAAAACCATAAAACTATAACTATATAGTCTTCAATCCCCATCAGAGACCCAAGAAGGATAAACTATTACTTGAGTAAACAGGAAGTACAAAGCAAACAACCTCTAAAACTATAGAAATGACAGAAACAGCTGGCTGCCTAGACAGTCACTCAAGTTTCCTCTGCAACATTGGGACATCCATCCTTGGCCTGTAGACCTAGAATAATGACAGAATTTTCTGTGAAGCAGGAATTTTGAAGAACTGTCCTACCTTGTCTTGGCAAAGTTCAGCAGTAACTTTTTTGTGTGTCCTGCTTGTCCAATTTGGACAACATACTGTCATCAGTTAAGGCAATGGTGGTTTCCTGCCCAGTGGCTAACTTTGCCACAATGAAAGCAAACTCTATATGGAGTTTCTTCTATGCTCATCATCCTTTTTTTTTAAAAGTAGATTGGTGCTGTCAGGAGTAAATGTGTCTCACTGTCATGAAAAGCCTAGATTATTAAAGCATTTTAAATGCCATATTCTGTAGCTCTGTGAATTGTTTGAAGACCATCTCTCTATCTAAAATATATCTCTGCTTGACCTTGAAAACATACCTAACATGGCCACAAATTTGATTGTTAGGTGACTAACTACTAACCTGCATTTCTTAATTATCCTAAATAGTTTGTAATATCTTTCAAGGGCTAGAAATTTACATTATATTGTTAAGTGACCTGCATAGGTACAATGCCTTAAACGAGAGTAAAAACATGTATGCAATATAACAAAAATAGCCTTAAATTTATAACAATATACAAAAATCTATACCAATGTAAAATATTAGAGACTAGTGGTTGTTCAAAAATAGACTCAACAATCCACCCTTTTATCTCATCATTTCTCTACTATACTCCCCCGACTTTTCCCTTCCAAAAGAGATCGCTGATTCTAATCTCCTTTGTTTAACTTTTTTCCTGGCCACGATCAATAACAATTTGTAACCAACCCTCCTAAACAATGATAAACATCCATACTCCACTGAATGATCAAAACTACCCACCCCACCACTTAGGAATGTGAGCATCATGTTCTCTAGACTGCTTCCTGCTGTCTGGGATGATAACATCTTTAGGGGATCCTGAGAAATTTGGAATAATGATCAAGTCTTAGGAGAGGTAACTGTATCATTTGTTGTCCAGACTCTGTGTGATGGGAAAGTGCATGGCTTATCTGAAGTTCTTCCTGGAGTAATCTGTTAGGCTGGACCATCTTAGCTAGCAGCTTTGAAGTTTTTCTGAATACAGAATTTTGTGGAAACTGCAACAGAGGCATTCTGAGAAGCTGGATAACTTGGGCTGCTTGTTTTTATTAGTGTCTGGCCCTTTTTTTCTAAAAACACACAACCTTTTATAGGTAACATATATATCTGTATTAACATAAGTGTGGAATATGCGGTGTGCATAAGTCAGCTAAAGATTTTTTTTGTTCTATGTTTGATCAAGTAAAAGGTATCTGTCAATTTTATAAGTCCACTTGGACTGCATAACCAAACTGCAATATAAATCTCCATCCATGCCATATGAAAGGATGGCATGTAATAATAAGTCATAAGGACTCTAGAGCCACTGAGATTTATTATGTCTCATCCAGTCTCAGAGCTGTTCCCATGTCAAGGGATCAGCTTATGCATCATCTATCTTGTAGTCTTTCTTGGATTTTTCCCTCATGTCTATAGCCAAGATTTTTAGGAGGTCTCCCCCAATCAAATCTGATCTTTACTAATTTTGAAGAGAACCATAACTTTTTATTTCCCATGGAAACAACGGCATAACCTCTCCTCCAATGTAACATATTTTTTTACTTTCATTTTAAAGTTACCACATTTTTTAAAATATATAGATTGGTTTAATTTAACAGTTTCCATAATCCAACATCTCTCAGCAGCTATTTTTTTGTACATTAGCATTTAAAAAATTCAAAGTCAACAAAATACCATACAGAAACCAGACATCCTGTGTATTTCTCATCTTTACATGGCTTATTTTTTATATTATTTTATTCTTTCTTTAAAGACTTTTTTTATTTTTAAACTATTTACTTTTTTCTATGACTGTCTACACCTCTACACTCATTTTCTTTCTTTTTTAGCATTTAAGCACATTTTTAAACATACTGTACCTTTTAAAGGTTTTCTGGGTCTGGATCTGGCTTTACTAAGTGCCTGCAGCATTCTCTGACCATGTGAGACAAATCTTAAATTGCCATGTCAGCCACAGCACTGCTCAGCTTAGCACATGGTGCTGGTGCATGGCACTGGTGGCTGACTCCAGCCTTCAGGCAACAGCTGGTAACCATGCCTCTGTATACTGAGCACTGGCTCACCTGAGAGACATCAGGACTAGGAAACCACAGAATTTTTCTTAACTTTCTCAGGCCCTGTGATTGGACATTTGAGCCCCACCATTGGGCACCAGCCCTTTAGCATCGATTCCCAATGTTTCCCACTTGCTGAGATGGGAATAATTTGCAGAGTTTGCTGGAGTACAGATCCCAAGCCCCACATCCAAACACTTTCATTCAGGAAATCTTGGGAGGGGCTGGGGACCTGGCATTTCTCAGGCACACAAGTTTCAAGATTGCCTTATCCTGTGGAAGAAGAAAGAGCCACATTTACTTCAAATATTTAGTTTCTGCATTACATTATCTAGCTTTTTGAATAGTTCATCCTTCTCACAAGGTACCACTTATCAAAACTCATCATCACTGTCCACATAACCCAATTAACAAGAAATTTGGAAATCTTACAGATCTTGATGCGATTTTGGTCAATTACCCATCTTCTTTCTAATCCTGTGGTCACAGATTTGGGCTACGTGAACCCACCCCCTGTTGCTGTAGAGATTCATACCCTACACTCTCTGATAGAAAGTGCCTTCTCTGTCTCTCCAGAAATGAAAAATAAAGCAACAAGCATTAACCTAAAGAATTCACAGAGACCTGGAGCTATGAAGGAGGCCAGATTCAAATGAAGTTGGCTTGTGTCTCCATGGACCCTTGCCTTACCATAAAACAATGCAAATATGTAAGCCAAAATATTTCCAATATTTTTGAAGCTGGTTTGAGTTGCATTTTCTAATCTTCAAAGCCTGACACTCATTTATTGATTTTAGCCTACAGGTAACTTCAAAGGTTTATGATCTTTCTCTCAATGTCACATTCAAGTCCAATATCCTTGGGAAGAACACTAAGTATCCTGTTCTGATAACTGGTACTCAGGTTTGATGTGCTGGTCTTTTCAAGTCTTTAAGGTCTGTCTCGAGGATTGTTCAGGATACTGGACTTAATCAGTTTTCTTCTTGTTTTAACTTGTGACTTCTCTGTCAGCCCATCATCTTCTCCAATTTCAGCATTCAGGGCTCAGACCACTTCTTTCCAATGTCTTCACTTCAGACACATTTATGTGTGAGAGCTCCCAAACATAAGTTGAAATAGATCATTTTCCAAATCACCACACTCAGACATCAAACTACCTATGTGACATATCTTCCATGACTGACAGACTCCACACTTAGTGTTCCAAGACGACTAAACCTCTGCTTTCTTTACCTGTGAACCTTCAATACATGCTCTATCTCATGCTTTTATCTTAACTTATTTTACATCTGCCTTTCAAACTACTTAAGTCAAAAGCTGTGGCAAGCCAAACACACTCAACTTCTACCTTTATTTTCATAACTTACATTCTGTCAGTACATCCCTCAGCCCGGCCTTCAAAACGTGTACAGAATCCAGCCATTGCCTCACCACCCACACCTCCACTCTAGAATGTGCAAGTGAGTTGCCAGTGAGTGGAGTCATGTATCTTCCAGAAATAAACCTATCTTAGCAACAGTTATGAACTCTTGTTCTAGTTAGTTTTTGTCATATTGACCCAGCTGGTATTATCTGAGAAGAGAGAATAACAAATGAGAAGATGCTTCCACAAAATTAGCCTGTAGGCAAGTTTCTAGGACATTTTCTTAATTAGCTATTGATGTTGGAGAGCCCAGTCCATCGTTGGCTGTGCCACCCATTGGCACGTGGAACTGGGGTATAAAAGAAAGCAGACTGAGCATGCCATAGGGAGCAAGCCAGTAAGCAGCACTCCTCTACCAGCCTCTGCATCTAGGTGCCTGCCTTCAATTCCTGCCCTGACTTACCTGGATGATGGGCCCCAAGTTGATTTCAGTCCTGGTGCTTTATCATAGCAATAGAAACCTTAACTAAGACAGCTCATTGTCTGGATACAAATTATCAGGTTGTCCATTGACCACCACACAATCACCAAGGCACAGATGCAAGTATGCTTTAACTTCAAACAAATAAATAATAAATATGATTTTAAAACAAATAAACGAAGAAAGGTAGAAGTAAGTAATAGACAAAAGGGACTGTGCTGGCTCATTTGATGTCAACTTGACACAAGCTAAAGTCATTTGAGAGGACTGAACCTCTATTGGCAAAATGCCTCCATAAGAGCAGGCCGTGAGAAAGATTTTTTGTGGGGCATTTTCTTAATTAGTGATTGATAGGGGTGAGCCCAACTCATTGTGGGTGACCCAGGTTTTTTATAGGAACACAGACTGAGCAAGCCATAAAAAGCAAGCCCGTAAGCAGCACCCCTCTGTGGCCTCTAACTCGGCTCCTGCCTCTAGATTCCCATGCGATTTGAATTCCTGCCTTGTCTTCCCTCAGTGGATTGTGATTCAAGATACATAAATCAAATGAGCCCTTGTTGTTTTGGGTCACAGTGTTTTAGCACAGCAGTAGTAATCCTGACTAAGACAGGGCCTATTGTTCTACTGGGTTTTAAAAGACACTTTTTTGAGTTCATATTTTTATTCTTAAATTTTCTCAAATCGTTTAGCACCTTACATTTTATTTAAGCAAATACATGTTTTGGGGGAAATGAAGGAAGCTGTGAGTGTTTGAAAGCCTGAGTGGGAATGTGTTGTTGACATGAGTCAGACATGTCTAAGACCAAAGCCTCATAAGAAAATGACAAAGCCTTACCCAGGATAGGCTCAGGGAAACAGTGAAGCATTCCCCCTGGTTCGTGTGAACCTTTAGAGTGTGTGCAGAAAATATCCACCATAGCTTCCTCCCCACCCCCACCCCTCAGTGTTTATGGCCTGAAGATGGCTTCCCTACAGAGATAGCTGCTATTGAGATTAGCTAAGCCTGCCTCTTTGATCCAGCTGTATACCATAAACCCACCTCTTTGTCCAGCAATGCACAATAACCTCAACTCTCTGTCAGGCCACATATAATACACACCGAGCTTCCCAGATGCTGTGGCTTCTCCATCAGAGAGCCCAAACCACTACATCCCAGCTTTTCTGTGTGCCCTGTGTTTGTCTTTTCTTTATTGCCTCACTGCCCCTATCAGGTCCATCCTTGGAACTGAGATGAACACTTCATATATTCGTGCTTATATATTTCCCACTGGAGAATCCCATGTTCTTCTCTGGTGCATATCACTAGAAATATATATCACGTGTTTAATCTAAATTTGAACTACAGGAGCACACCTCTATATATGTGTCAAATTCAAACTTTCCAGCAGGCCTTATGGAAAGATTAGCCAGGACTCTAGCTTTTGAGATGAACTATAGAGGACTTACCTTTTGTGATTTTAATTTTAACATGAATTATAACTAATCATGCTCAGTCTTGTGTTTAAAATATATACTTCTGTCATCAGATATGACACAGTTTTGAACTTTGATAAAGCACTGAGCAGATGCTTAAGATTTTATTTGTGGGAGACATAACCAAATGGCTTAATGAGTGATCAAGTAAGCAGATGCCGACAGAACCCCTATTCCCACATGTCTATTTGATACAGCTCACCTTCTGACATTATAGAATTAAATCACCCATCAGAAAACACAAGACATATTTTTTAAGAAAAATTTGTGAGTTTTTTTATAGTTCTTGCTCCAAAAAGTAATATGCAACAATTCAAAAGGATAGCATCACTGGGGTGTGCCTTTCAATTAATATACCTGCCATTTATAGTGTTATAGCCCATGATAAGTAATTTTTAAAGACAAGGTGGAATAGCTTAAGGGAGGGGGTCATACTCATTTGTGTGTACATATGGGAGCACACACATTCATACGTTCACCTGTGGAGGCCAATGGTTGGGATCAGGATGCCTTTCTCAATCACTGTCCACTTTATTTTCTGGAAAGGTCTCATATTTTTTTTAGAATAAGATCTATTTTATTATTTTAAGTTATGTATGTGTGTGGGGGTACGTGTATGTAATTCCAGGTGCCCTTCAGAAGAAAGAGGGCCCTGGATCCTTTGGAGATGGAGTTAGGCAGTTGTAAGCTACCCACCATGGGTACTGGGAACTGAATTCAGGTCTTCTGAAAGTGCAGTGTGTGTTCTTGACCACTGAGCCATCTCTCCGACCTAAGACAGTCTCTTCACTGAACTTGAAGCTCACCATTTTGGCTAGGCTAGCGGCCAGTGAGCCCTAGGGATCTACCTCTGCCTCCTGCCCTAGGGTTATAGATGCTTGTGGCCAAGTCTGATTTTTTATGTGGATTCTGGGGATCAGAACTCAGGTTCTCATGCTTGTGTAGCGATCTCTTTACCACCTAAACCATCTGCCCATCACCTAGAACATTTTTAAATTTATATTATGGGCTAGAGAGAAAGCATAGCAGTATTTGCTGTTCTTGAAGAGGCTTAACATTCAGTTCCCAGCTCCCACGTGGCAGGTCACAACTGTCTGTAACTCCAGTTCCAAGATATCAGTTGCCCTCTTCTGGACTCCATGGACACCAGGCACACATGTGGCTCACATATATACATATGTGCAAATGTTTTTAAATTATATTACAAAATAGATTATCTCAGACAAATTGGAGTGTGTGCTATATTTTAAATTCCCTTACAATTGGTCAGAAATAAGTTAAATGCTGAATTAGATGTCTATTTTGAGAATGTATGTTTATTAATCTAGATTTCATTAAGAAAATGAAGCCTGCCATCTAAGGCCACAGTGATTTCAGGGCCCATGTTGCCACACAGAGGGCTGTGTCTAGACCAGTGGTCTTAGTGCAGCCGTGTTCATTAGTCCTAGGCTACTGAAGGTCATAGGATGTCCATGGTCCCTGCTGAAGCTCAAAACCATGTTGACGTTCCTAGGCAATGCTGCTGCCAGGGGCCACATTGATGTGGGTGACTTGCACTGCCACCTAGGGCCATGGTGATGTCTGGCCCATGTTGTGGCTGAGGGCAACGTCTAGGTCTGTGGTCTTACTGTGCCCTGGGTCTGTGTTGATGTCCGTGGCCTATGTTGCCACCAAAGGCTGGGAAGATGTCTATGGCCTATCTGGCTACCTGAATCCGTGTTGATGTCCATGATCCCAGGGGCATCAGAGGGCCTTGTCTGGATCTATGGACCTGCTGAAACTGGGAGCCCTATTCATGGTCCATGCTGGTGCCAGAAACCATGTGGAAGCCCATGATCCATACTCCCACGGACTGTGAAGAGCAAATAAGCTATTTTGGCAATGATATTGATGACTGAAGATACATAGTTGAGAAAGAGGGACATGGAAGACTTCTGTGATAACCCCTACCTCCAACCCAACAACCCCCCCCCTCCAAAAGTAACAGCCTAACCATGACGCCATTGAAGAGAACTCTTAGAAAATACGACAGGATGCTGAAGTGGAGGAAGGACTCAGTTCTGTTTAAGGGCAGGCCACTGAGAGTTTGACCACACTCCAGTGATTATACAGATAGCATGAATTGGACTTTTTTTTGGAGAGGGGTCACCAGGGCAGTCGGTGGACAGGTAAGGACTGGGAAGCGAATGTGATTGGGGTGTATAATGTGAAATCAATACAAATATTATGTTGGGGGGAAAAGGAAGGAAGAAAATGAAGCCACCCAAGTATTTTGACTAGAAACTAAAGACAGAATTATATGCCTGCACAACCCTAGAAAGGCCTGGGCAGTCAGGGTGAGAGGGTCACTCTCAGAAATCTCAGAAGTGGGGTGATTGCAGGGAAGCTGTAGCCCATGACCTTAGCCACCTACAGACCCCCAAATGCAAAACACCCGAAGTCAAAGCAAGCCACAGGTCATCATCCTGATTATCTGCTCTTGGCTGTTTACTGAGTCACGCACAAACCAACATGGAAGAGGATAAGCAGGCGTGCCAGGACCACCTTCACTTCATTAGGAAGACAAAGACCAACACTAATGGAATCCTGTCAAGCAGAAGAAATTGCACATATCTTAGGAATGTGGCCCCACTCTCTGGTTGTTTTTGGAACCTCTTCATTCTATGAAAAACTATCCACCCTGGTGTGAAAATGTGAACCTGGCAAGAAATGAGCTGGTCTTGCCTTCAATGGAAAAGCACAGGTCCTAGATCATTCAGATGATTGTGTCTCATCAAGATCATTTAGATTCAATTTATTTGGCTCCTGTCAACACACATTTAATAGTTCCAAAAGTAGTTTATGCCAACCTCATTCCTCACTTCAGGACCCCGTGCTACATGTGTTCTTCCCACACTACTCATAGTCACTCTGATAACTCCACACCTGGACTGTTCTACCATGGTGCATGCTTGACTTAGCTCCATGTTTGGAAGTGCGTAAGTATAAAGAAAAATGCTGAGGGCTAATATTTTGTGTATGCCGTGCAAATTTATGTGTGACAAACCCATCAGGGACTTTAGGCAGGGGATGTGATAAAAATTCTCATCCCTTGAATCTACTAAAGCGGAAAAAAAAATACCAGAACGTGGCGAATAAGAGAAGCAGCAATAGTTAATTATCATGACACACAGCTCATCTGTAATTAATCCTTTTCTTCAGCAGGATTCTGCAACTGTAGCATAAAAAAAAAGCAGGTCAGATGATGCTTTAATTAAGGCTGTGCAGTGTTGCTGCTTCTACAGCAACAAGAACTGTTTTTTGTCTATAGGTGTGTGTGAAGCACTACAAATATTTTCTTAACATCTTTACAGAGTGCTGTTTAAGCATCTTTGCTAGCATTATGTCTGCAGACAGACTGATTACAATTCAAAAGAGTTTTCAGTGCTCCTCACACCCATCATAGGAGCCACTAAAACAATCTAAATGCCATGCCAGTGGGAGGAGACACTCTCACCAAGGAGCTATCAGGGAAACATGAGGTGCTGCTGCAATCGAGAATGCCATGCCTTGAAAATTGACAACTCGCTTACGCAGCCTCCCAGACTCAGGGGCAAGGGCCTGCAGTGTATGCTCACTTGACAAGATCTGACTGTGGTGAATCTCCTACTGTCCTTGGGAAATATTGATCCACAGTGGCAATAATCAGCGTTGGAACATATGTGGAGGGATGGTGACATGAGAATTCCTTTTTACAGGCACGCTCTTCTGTGTGCAATTCTTTTACAGATTATTATGTGATATAGGGCTAGTGGAATGTCTGAGCTAGGTATCACAATTGAAAAAAAAATATTTTGGCCTAGAGTGCAAAAAATCATTGCCAACGCAGTTACCAAAGCTGAGTGCCCTGTGGTAGACAGAGGGGCTCACCATGATCTGTGCTCCTGTCTTCTCTGTACATTTGAATTTCCCAGACCCCTCTGGTTAGGTTCCCATGGCTTTTTCTCCAGTGTTGAACCTAAAGGAAACTATACGTGTCACCCTGATGTTGAGAGTTTTCAGTGGTTATGTCTTCTCCATATTCTCTTTCCTCTTCATCAATCAGTTGAATTCAAAAGAATGGATGGTGTCATTTGAAGTTCTTTAAGACGTAGGAAATTTGTAGAGAAAACCTCATCTACTCCACCAACTTGTGAGTTTTTGTCATACTACCTGACCTATGCTGACTGAAATATGCACTGTGCCACCTGCCTAGTCTTCCAGCTCTGAGGATTTACAATATAAAGTGATAAGGTACATGGATAAATAATGGGATTGGTGAGAGTTCTGTGTGAGTATGTCTTTGCAGCAACGTCTCTGTGCAGTGGCAAGCTAATTCCGCTGATCTTACAAGCTTTTGTGTTCCCCTTGCCCATGGTAATCAATTTTGAACCACCCTAAGAAGTGACCAAGACCTGTTGTTAAGCAGCCCATTTCTAAATTGTGGAAAGAAGGTCTGCAACACTAACTTCAGTTCATTTAATGTTATCTGTTCAGTTCATTTGCATGTTATCTATTTAGTTGATCTGCATGTTGTATGTGCGGCTTTATCTAGAATTGTGAAGTGGTCCTTACTTGGAGAGCTCTGGAGATGTCTGGTGTTAGCCTTTTGCTCTATGTTGCCTATCAACAGCTGACAGTCATTCTTTATCTAAAGCAGCATGCTGAATTTGGTGAGGAGGTATATCTGTAACTAGTAAAGCACTTGACAAACCGTAGGGTGGGGAAATTGGGAATCCTTTCGTAATTCTGTTGAATGTATCCTAGGCACAGAGAAATTTGCCTGATGTTTTCTCCCAGGAATAAAATTCTGTTCCCCTCTGTGTACTCCTCTATGGTGTTAATAACTGACTGTCTGAGACTATGTGTCTGAGGCCCTCAATTTGACCCAGTGTTTCTGAAATATATGAAGACCTTAGCTTTCTGGGGACACAGAGATGGAGTATGAGATACTGGAATGAAGAAAAGGATGAGGATTAGATGTTAAAGTCTTGAGTTCTCTTTTTTTATGCTATATCCAAAAAAATTGAAACTCATCAAAAGTAACTCTTGGCAGATCATTTCCTTATTCACACTTCTCAACAGTGAATAGGTGGCCACCTTAATTCTCTTGCTCTCCTTCAATGGCAATTAGAACTATGGAATGTAGAACTGACAATCAGGCTTTTTCTATCATTTGCCTCAGTCCTTGTCATAAACAGGGAGCTCACCCTCAGAGGTCAGTGGAGATGCAGAAAGCCAGAGTCCTCTCTACCTATTGGTAGAGGTTGGCAAAGGCATATATGGCATGTACAGCAGCTAAATTTACCATAGGAAGGCAACAAAGATATGTTTATAAGATTCACTTCCTTTTCTTAGAAAATGAAGCCTTTTTTACCATCCATCCCATTGTTGGTTTGTTGTCTGCTTACTATGCAGAGACCACCCAGATTCTGTGACTTTCCTGAGCTCTAAAACCCCATCAGAATAGACTCGAACAGTAATAGTCTTGAGATGTAAAAGCCAGAGGAGAAAGCTCTGCTATTGGTGTTAAACTGGTTTAGGCCCTGGAAATTAGTGTTAATTGAGCTTTCTTTATGTGAATGGCGACAATGTTTTGGAAAGCCCACATTTCTGCCATGCCATAACTTATGCAAAATATTCCCACAGTGCAGCAGTTTCTATAGCTCAAGGACGAGTTCATGGAGATCCATTGTTCAGAAAGTGTGCTGGTAGTGGCACTCGGAATGGAAATGTTAGAAATACCTTCTTGGTTCTCATTATGGCCAGAGGCCAGTTGAGCAGTGACCGTCCACTTCTAACACATAGCTCTTCTAAGCCCCTTTTCTCATTCCTCTCCCAACTCTCCAATTGTAGCAGGGAAAGAAGGAAAAGGAGACAGTGTGGATAGGGAAAAAAAGAAGAAAGAAAAGAAGGAAGGAAGGAAGAGAGGAAGGAAGGAAAGAAGAAGAGAGGGAATGAGAGCATAAGTAGATAAAGGCAGGCATGTATTCTATGCAGCTGGGCAGCTACAGCACTCATAATTTATATTTTTCTCCTAACTCTTACATAGAATAATATTGGCTTTTATGTATATAAGTCGTAAGGTTCTCTCCTGAAATCCTTGTAAATAGTAATAAGGAATGCATGTGTAATTGAAAACCAGGTAATTCAGAAATCATTCCAGGAAATGATTTCTCTGATTCTACAAGAGTGGACCACAAGAACAGACTTTTCTCTTATATATCCCGTGCATAGTCTAGTGTGAGAGCATGGCGCTGTAAAGTAGACCAGGAAAGAGAATCAAATTAATAATCCATATACTCTTGTAGAGAAGACTTACACTTTAGAGAAGATAACCAATTCATTTATAAACCAATAAACTTTTCACTATAGAAAATACTAAGGAAAAATTATGGCATAAACCCTATACAATAGAAATGACTGTGTGTTTTAAGAAATGGTATTGACATAGAATAAAATTTTCTTTAAAAAAAAATCCTCTAATTCTAACTGCAATCAAAACTCACAAAATTAAGATAGTCTATAAAGCCTGAACCCTTCCAGGGTCACATGCTGTCCTATATGTACCATAATTTTCTACCCACATTTGAGTTGCCATATAGAACTAGACAGAAGATCACATTAACCGAAGACACATATTCCCAGCTTTCCTTTGGCCCACTGCAGACACTTGGGAATGCCAATGGTGTAAGTTAATAACTCTCCTATATCTATGCAACAATAATGTTCTCATTGACTCTCCTAAGCTAAGAAATGTAAGAGTCTCTATCCACACATACATGCACATATGCTCAGACACTTCGTTACTGTTGCCTCCCACCTCATATAACATACACACAAACACACTCAGTCTTTTAATTTCCGTTCTTCTCCCTAAAATAGTTGAACCTCAGAGATACTGTCAAACACAGCGCTGGTTCTTTGGTAATTGAAGGAGTTAGGCTGTTACTTCAAACAGTTCTAGTGCTTTAAGTATGTTCTCCATAATAGGATCCAAAGACCTATTAATTTTGTAGATGTGATGTATGCAAAGAAACTGTCAAGTAACCCAAACATAAACATGATCCAACATACAGGTAAGCATCACAAAGGCCAGAAGAGCATAGCACACAGCCACAAGACCTACATTCACTCACATTCTGTGTTGCTGTGTTCTCTCAGGGGCATAGGACCCATGAAATGGAGTGTTTCACTGAGCCTTTGGCAGGCAAGCTGTGAGTCAATAGAAAGACCCATCCTGGAAGGTAAGGCAATTGGAGCCATGAACCACTTATACTGACTGGTCCTGTGTTTCAAACCCCTGGCCTTTCTGCTAGGACAAAGATTGAGATGGGAATTGAGAACTGAGAATGGGGGCCTTATGCTCTCTTTTCTATCACAAAAACTTTGAAAATATTAACGATGTGATTCTGCTTTCTTTGGACTTCCCACCCTTTGATTTCTTGTCTCAACATTTTTCCTTCATTTATAAAATCAGACACTAAAGGAAGTGTGAGGTGCAAGCATAGTCTTCTTGCAGTGTAATTAATTGGCACTGTCAGGCTTGATCTCACTTATTCTATGAGAGACTTCCTTCCCTCTCCTGAGGGCAGGTACACACACACACACACACACACACACACACACACACACACACACACACTTCTGCCCCTGGGAGCTTATTTCCAGAGACGTTTTTGTCACCTGTTGTGATTTGAGACTTAAGTGGTCCTTGATGCTGAAGGGGGACTTTTGGAAGCTGGGAAGAGACCACGTGTTCACTGCCTGCTCTAGACAGGCTGTGGACTGTGCCATTCCAGCAGGGAGCTCAACAAACCTGTGCCTGGTTCTCTCATCTCTTAGGATCACTCTTGAGAAATAGAAAAGTATTTCCATATTCTTAAGGCACAGGTAAAGGCTTAAAAGGAATTTTGAACCGTTCCTCTGCATATATTATGCTAATACAGGAAGGGAAATTTTTAAATTTTCTCAAAACAGATTCTTTTTTCCTTTTAGTAAGAATTTCCTGATTGTTATAGACTGGAACTTGATTTTTATAGACTAGGACTTCTTCCTACTCCTGAGTCATGAGCCTTCTCCTTCTGCCTACCTATTTATTCTCTATAATGATCTAGCAGGGTAGTATTACAACACTGGGTGAATGTAAGCAACCTAATGAATTACTCTTTGCTATTCATGTATGATGTCCCTTTCGGGTAGGAGCCATTTCTGAGTACTTTCCTGGAGACAATGCTTTATTTGCAGGGTCAGGAGCCGGGAGAGATGCTTCCCAGGGCTGCAGGCAGCAGGTGGAAGGCTAGCGTTTGTTTTGCTCATGTGTAAGCCAAGTGTGAACTTATAGACACAGAAGTCAGGAGAAGATCTTTATCAGTCTCTCTGTTGAGTGCTTGTTTTTAAAAGCACTGAGTGTATAAATTACTCTTGCTGGATGCTAAGTCAGGGGAAATCAACCTCTTGTTCTATTGTCTTTGCATCTGAGTTATACCACAGGGTTTGTGTTTAGCTCCTGGATTCTACAAAGTCTGCTCCTGGCATTTTTTCCCTATAGCAATATGATCCAATTTGGACAGTGGTTGTCTGCAACTGACCCTTTGTGACCAGCTAAAGAAGAGGTGGACCCATATCACTAAAATAGGCAAACCTCTGAAAATAAAGCAACAGAGCTTCTTTGTCGCCTTTGAATGACCAGCAGATTGCATCTCCATGCCACGGCTCATGCCCAGATGCCTGTAGATGGGCCTGATCTAGAGTGTGCCACCACAGAAGGCACAATCACAAAGAATTTACAGGTTTAAATACTTGTGTTACAAGATCCCAGCATCCTGATATGAGATAATGATAAGCACTACCCTCCCAGATGTGATACTCTACCTGGAAGCTTGTTTACAAGGGACAAAGGAGTAACATCTAAACATACAAGCTGGTGTAGCTGGAGTTTTCTCCAGTCCTGTCCAGCCCCATGGACCCCACAGTCGCTTATAAAATAATCACTCAGAAGCTCATATTAATTAAACTGCTCAGCCATTAGCTCAGGCCTACCACTGTCTAGCTCTTACACTTAAACTCAGCCCATTTCTGTTCATCTATATGTCGCCACGTGTTCCATGGCTTTATCAGCTGCCTTTACATGCTGCTCCCTGGACGGCAGGCTGGCGTTTTCTCCCCCCAGCCTTCCACTTCCCAGACTTCTCTCTTTGTCCCGCCTATACTTCCTGCCTGGCTACTGGCCAACCAGCGTTTTATTTATCAATCAATCATCCACAGCAAGCTGGCCTGTGTGGCAATGAACTATAAGGCTACAGATACTGTGAGGGCAAACTGGGGACAACTTTGTACACGATGATTTGAGGAAAGTTCTGATTAAAAGCATGAAAAGTGGTGGACAAAATGAAGCCAATAGATGAGAAGAATGCTTTCATTAATGTTGTTCACTCATCGAATAAAGGAGATGTCTTTACCCTCCCAGGAAGAGTCTGCAAGGTGATGAGGGTTTTGCATGAAGAGAAACATTGGAAAGCAAGAGTGCCAACAAAAGAACCGAGACTTATTTATGTAAAGTCAATAAATGAGATACTTCCCTTCACCAGAAAAAAAAAAAAAAACTGTAACCCACATTTAGAAAAAGGAATGCTGTTGAAAAAGACCAGTTGTCTTATTTGTAAACAAGCAATTAAGCAAAAACAAACCCAGGAAGATTTTTTTTTCTTTCTTAGCACTTTTCTTATTCCAAAGTTAGTGGAGTGCTAGATTTCTAAACTTTGTTTACTAAATAATCACACAGTGCTTGAATTCAAATGTTTTTAACCTAGATTTTTGAGACTTAGACGTCTTCACATAGGAGCCAAGAACAGAATACAGTACAGAGCATTTTCTTTATTACAGTTATTTAATTTATTTATGTGTGGGAATCAGAGGACAACTTCCAGGTGTAAGTCTGTCACTATATGGCTTCCAGCAATCCAACTTGGGTCATCAGGCTTGGCAGCAAGTACCCTTAACTCTGAGTCATCTCATCTGCTCAGTGTTTTGTTTGTAGTTACATAACATCATGGGACAAGTTTAAAACTTGGAGCCAACAACTAGTTCATATCCCATTGGTATATTGACTATAATCTTAAGCATGTTACTAATTATCTGTCAACTTCAGTTTTTTGCCTGTAGAAAAAAATGTAAAATGCAGAGTTATCATGAGAACCAAATAGTGAAAATGTCTTGTGTACTAATGACACTGGACCAACCATTTACAAGTGGTATCATTATTGTCTTTGTAGTAGAGGAGATGTTGTCTGGTGTTTGAGGATTCATTTTGTTTTTAATTTTTCACTTTTTCATTATTCACTATCATGTGCTTGGCATACAGTAAAAGACAAAAGTTTGTTGAATGGAAGAACAAATACAAAGATTTTGCTTTGACCAGCATGATAGGATTTTGACTAGGAATTGCTTAGCTAAGGAGAGTGAGGAAGAGCCCCTGTGGTTAAGTAAAGTCTGCTATGCATGGCTTTGGAAATATTTGGGCTTTGTGTCTTGGTAGATTGTCAAATGAGCCTTGCTGAAGCAAGCTTAGTGTCTCAGACCACAGCTTGTTCTGATCAAGAAAATGCACAGTCAAATATGGCAGCATGCATCTAACCTAGCCCTCTAGACTAGGATGTATGTAGGCTTAAGGGGCCACTTTCTAAATAGCAGGTAAGAGTGTGAAAAGTATGACACGCGCCTCTTCCAGGCAAACGAACGTAACATGCTCACACTTTCACCTTCCCAGCAAATCATGAGCTGGGAATTGCAGAGTGCTTTCTTCCTAGATTCAGTGCATCCAGACATTCAGACATACCATACCCCTCACTTCCCTAAATTTTTCACCTCTGTGTCGTGCACACAGACATATGGGCATATCAACAACAACCCTGAAGGAAGCTGCAGCCACCCAGCATGTATGTTTTGCAGTTCCTTCGGCCTGCTTCCCATCCTGCCCATCCCCTACCCAAATCAGGTTTGAATGCCCAAGCTTGTCACCTGGTATACAAAAATGCAGTCTAACACTGTGTTTATTAGCAAAGCCTTCCCCTTATGTTTAATTTATTGTTACAGTTTTTAAATGTACAAACAGTTATACCAGTTTTATACACAAAACCACAGGTACCGTTTTGTATCTGTCAAAATTCCAGCAGCCTGTGGTGAGAGACTGTTGAATAGATGTCCTGTGCTGCCACCTAGTGCTTTGGTTAAGACATGGCTTTGTTCACGCCTCTGGAAACTGGGAAACAAAGGCACCTCGAGGCGCATAAATCCTGGTATAGCCACTCAAAAGCATTATCAGACAGACGCACTTATGATACTTGGACCATATTCCCTGCAACCACACAACCTAGCTTGTTTTCACACAATGGCAACTTACATCCCTGCTCTTCACTGGCAACACTTCGGCCTTCTACCCTGGGGACACCTGGTTTAAATCCAAACTCACTGGGCAGGCAAACCGCTCTCAGTTCTGAGCCTCTTTCTCCAGCTCCCATCTGGCCAAGGTTTCCTTGGCAAGTGTCTCCTCCTGGAGGGACAGTTTGATCTGAATGTCTGGCCTATTACTTCAATGTGGGTAGAAGGTATAAAGGAGTCAGACAGCTTTAAAAAAAAATCATTATCTTTAAAATCGACTAAAACAGCAGCCATTTTCTTTGCAGCAGCCAAAAGTGAAGCTTCTGGATTTTCTTTCTCCTCAGCACACAGGGCTTGTGCCACAAGTTAGACCCAAGGCCTGCCTCTGCGCCTCGCCCCTGGTCTCTTCCTGACTCTCCAAAGAGCCATTCTTCTCCCCCAATTAATAAATTAGCATGTTGCTGTTACACAAACAGTATTCTTAAAAGTACTATATTAGGCGCCGCTTAGTGGGTGGATAAAGGAAAAGAAAATAGCCTTTCAGTGTGTCTGTGGATTGCCACCTCCTGCCTCTTAGTCTACAGGCCCTCTCCTTCCCAGACCGTGAACCTCTTAGGTTCACTAACCCTTTCTTCTCTTTCTCGACCTATATCCATGTCTATTCTTGTAGAATATACGCACTTCACTTAATCGCTTTCATAACCCCTCCTCCCAGCAAATCTCTCTTTTTCCATATTGTACCCCAATGCAATGAGCTCACCAAGCCCGTACGCTATTGTCTAAATATGCAAAGGAGAGCCAGCCCTTTTCCTAAGGCCCAGGAACTGTGTGCCACGGCTGGGCACAGCTTCTGAGCCTGATTTCTGACAGGAAAGTTACCCTGGGAGAGCTCCAAGCTTCTTCCAGCCTCAGCTGTGTCTTTCTCAAACAGCATTCTGGTAATCTCTCCACCTTTCCAGTCAGTCACCATTTAGCCTGTAAGGAGGTTCAGCCTCTACTCTCTGGCAAATCCCCTTTCCCTTCCAGAATTCACTGCCATATCATGGCTCCATGACTGAATCTCTATTTGTTCATTCTATTTGTCAAACATCCCATTGTTTTCCACCTTTTTGTTTTTGTTTTTGTTTTTTTTTTACGTGAACTTCATCTAAATTTGAATTTTGTCCATCCATATGTTTAACTGTATAAATCCGTTCACCCACCCCTCCTTGGGACTAATACAGGCTTTGTGATGGTGGTGACGGCAACAGAGATGGGGTGAGTGGTTCATATGCTGCCCCTTCTTCAAAAGCATATCCTAAGTCATCTATTTCTACTGGGGTTTTTCTAACCACTTTCCAGGTCCATGCCACATTCATCTTCTCAGCAAGACAGTTGGTGGTGGTGCCCATATTCTTGATTCTCATCCCCTGAACGGTACCTTGCTCAGTCTGTCCACTGCTATCAGAAGCAACAGCAGCCTGAAATTTCAATGATGTGCAGCTACTTAAAAACTCGATGGATTCATACTTATTTAACTCCCCAATCTTTTTCTACATCTATAGCCATTGAAAAAGAACTGTTTACATCCATTTAAGTCCTTATTGCCTTACACAGGGATTACAAAGTTCTGTCCATGGCAGAACCTTTGGCTTCTAATTCAACTTTTATACCCATTCATTTCAGAAGGAAACTTGGCTGGTCTTTCAGCTACTTTGCTCTCATGTAACTCACCTGTAAAAAGCTACAAACACATCTAGACTCTCACTATTTGTATCATTTCTATGTGAGTGTGTGGTTATAGTTTCTACACTAGACACTACTCCAACTCCATCCATTCTCTCCTACTTGTTCTCTGAACATGCCCCACATTCTAGTCAAGTCCATCTTCCTGCCATTCCCTGTACAGGAATATTTCTTGCCCCCAAAGTTCTCATTCACACTATCTAAAAACTAAGTCTTACTAACATCTCAAAATGCACATACAGGAAGCGAAGACAAGACACAGCTGATAAAGTGTTTTCTAGGAAAGCATGAGGACCTGAGTTCAGATCCCTTCACTCACATAAAAAAATCCAGGCACTATGGCATCCACCTGTAATTCCAGAGACAGAGAGATGGAAACAGGAGATATGGCCATATAGTCTAGCCAATAGGTGAGCTCCAGGTTCAGTCTAGCCAATGAGTGAGCTTTAGATTCAGTCTAGCCAATGGGTGAGCTCTAGATTCAGTCTAGCCAATGGGTGAGCTTCAGGTTCAGTCTAGCCAATGAGTGAGCTCTAGATTCAGTCTAGCCAATGGGTGAGCTCTAGATTCAGTCTAGCCAATGGGTGAGTTCCAGGTTCAGTCTAGCCAATGGGTGAGCTCCAGGTTCAGTCTAGCCAATGAGTGAGCTCTAGATTCAGTCTAGCCAATGGGTGAGTTCTAGGTTCAGTCTAGCCAATGGGTGAGCTCTAGATTCAGTCTAGTCAATGGGTGAGCTCCAGGTTCAGTGATGATCCTTAAGGTGGAGAAGCTATTGAGGAAAATACCTTATGTCAAACTCTGGCCTTCACATGCACACACACAGAGACACAGACAGACAGACACAGAGAGAGAGAAAGACAGAGACAGACAGACAGACACACACACACACACACACACACACACACACACACACACACAAGAAACTTATATACCTGATAACAAATTTAAGATGGATCGCATCTGAGCCTGCCATACCTCTCTGAGATCTTTCGTTTTCCTCTCATTTTCATGGCAAATGCCAGGAGGTTTTCAACAGGCCGTTGTTTGACAGCTAGCTTGCTCCAGCAGCTGCTCCTTGTCTCCTGGCACAGGTACATGGTGTTATGCCTTACCAGGGCAGCCAAGTGGTATCTGACTTGTATATCTTGGTGCTGAGGCAGGATGCCCATGCCATTGCAGCCTGCTTGGGTAGTATCCGGGAACAGCATTCCTCCAACATGTCCTAGGTGACCTATAAAGATGACGTAAGAGAGTAATCCAAGAAGAACTTTTGAACACTGTGATTTGATGCATCCATTTACACGATCATTTTAACAGTATTTACTTTACACCAAACTGGTAGTTTTGATGTGTAAAATGATCACTTTTTCTTTGTTCAACCATTACCAATTAACACAGAATCAATATCTCTGAGTGTCCTCTTAGCTCTCATTATGATGCATATTTTAAGCTCTCAATGTCCATTGGCAACCAAGAGGCTAAAATATTGAGAATAAAGTCAAAGTCATGTTTTTACCTTTCAGTTTCCTGGCACTAAATGACTATGCCGAAGCAGCCAGGTCTAAATGTCGTGACACAGCTGCCACTCTGAGGTGAGATGCCAAGTGTGACACAAAAGCTCTCAGTGGATTTCTGCCGGCACAACACCTGGTGTGGATTCATCTGTCTTAAGCTGTTAGAGATAACACCCAAGAGGGATCATGGTCAGTGGACAGTACTCTCAACGTAGGTATCTTTAGATGTTGATACATAAGTAACTGGTCCGTCTCGCAAGATCTGTTGTCCACACACGTAATAAAGCTGATGGATATTTAGCCCACTAATATCTGGAGTTGCCTAATCCTCCTATGTCTAACATCAGCCAAAATTCAGTACGAGTATCTCTGTCCTCCAAATTTGGAAGCAATGAGAAAGAACACGGCTAAGAGGGCTCCAGTGGGGTGACCCTTAGTTTTATCAACACTCTTCTATGTATTCCATCTACGCAGAGTTCTTAGCATCCAGCTTGCTTATTTTTCATGGTGTAGTATTCTGTCACATCTACATTTTATGTGGTGGTCTGAGTCCCATTCTTGCTCAGTATTAATTAGTGAAAGCTATTTGGCCCTCAACTTCAAAAGCAGCAGTCGAAATTTGGAAAGATAGATCACACACAGAGAAATGGGGGGAAATACAGGTGATTAGAGAGAATTTTGTATGTCAACAGGCCCACTCTTCCTTGTTCATTGTTAACATGATGACCGGCTTCCCACATCACCCCTCACTAGGACACCAGCTCTAAGAGCCAGGGCCACAGTTTATCAGTGTTACCTTAGCACCTGGCATGTGCCTGGCCATAGAGGCCTGGTAAAAGATTATTGAACAGATAATGATTTTCCACTAGGGAAATTAGCTCTTAGAACTACATGCAATCCAAAAAGGGAACGATTTGGTCCATTCCAAAACAGCTTTGTGATTTGCTATGTTTTTCTCTGGCCTTTTACTGCTCAGAATCCATGCCAGGGAAGAAATGCTAAAGCTCCCATTTTTTAAATATGTAGATCCCTGACATTTGGTTGCTTCATGAATTTTGCATTGCATAATGACAAGTGTTTAATTTTATAAACTGCTCCTGTAATAGATCATTTTCAAGGAGAGGCCTAATCTGGAAATGCAGTGCAAAGAGCTGTTGCTGAATTAGACAAATGTCTTCCCTGAGCCAGCGATCCTTTCCGTAGTAAATGTTTTCAAGCATTGACGGATTGGAAGCCATGGAAATATTCTCAACACCCAGCTGGCTGACTGCGTCAGAAATGAGATGTCCCATGGATGCTTGGTCTTCCAAGCTAGTGTATAACAACCCTCAGAAAATCTCCAAGTGAGATAAACACAAACAATTGATTTGTTTCGGGAGGTCCAAGTGACCATACTTGATCTGATTGCTAATTCATTTTCCTCACCACAAATACTAAAAGCAGAGAGAGAAGGAACAGAAACATTATTTCTGGGCTCTATAAGGGGGTTGGTGCTTTTATGTAAACTTCAAGCAAACAAGCCTTGACCTCAGACCATATGTAACTCCTTAGACAAGTTCATGCTCAGCTGACCCTCTTTGTCCCATGGTTCCTTTACACAAAGGATATCTCTGAGTTTTACCTATTTCTGATTCAGAAAAAAAATAGGATTAATCTTCAAAATATGATGTCTGAAATATACATAGATGTAAGAAATAGAATTGGCTTCATAAAATATATGCAAAAATTGTTCTTTACAAATGTTACAATCAAGATTATCCTTATTGTAAATATATGTATAAGTTCAATAGAAGCAATGAAAATAAATATGGTGTGTCTACAGTTAAAGATGTAGATTCATAAGAAACATATATTTACTATGGCTTCTAACCAAATGAGTTCTTAGTTGCCCACAACTACTGTTTAGGAAATCAGTCAGTCAAGAAGGAAACATGTAGCAAACAGAACTGTGGACAAGACTCAGGGGAGCTGGGGCTAGAGAGTTGGCTCAACAATTAACCTGCTGCTCTTGCAGAGGACCCTGTCTAGGTTCCCAGCACCCATGCAGGGTGACTCACAACTACTTGTAAATCCATCTCCAGGGATTCAATGCCCTCTTCTGGCCTCCTTTGGCACCTACACTCAAATGTGTGCATGTATGTGCACATGTGCATGCACACATACACAGTTTCAAAAAAGCTTGAAAAGGAAGAGATCTGAGACAAAAATCTGTGAAGTAACCACCATGCTTCAGGCACTAGTCTAAGCATGCTTCAAAGATGACCTTATTTAACCCCATAACGATATTATAATCATTATGATTATCTGTATATCATCAATAACAAGAGTAATTTTCACACAGGCTAAGAAACTTGCTCAGGGTTGAAAAGTGGGTATCCGGAAAGTTGGGATTCAAACTTCAAAAGTCAGATGCCAGAATGATGCTCTTGAACACTATAACACTTGGGATTCTAATAAAACCATTGCTATCAAGGAACACTTAGTTCTCATGCCTAAGTTTCAGTTAATCTAGATGATTTCTAAAATCATTCTGTATACAAAGTAAGTTTATTTAATGTTATATTATATTAAGTAACCTATTCTGCTTTCTTGTTGGGCTGATCAACACATCCTTCAATTGGAAATTATATTTTTAATAAATCTACTTATTTCATATGTATATTCCATTTGTATGTGCAGCACTAGCTCTTTCAACCCCCATTTCTGCTCCCCTGCTTGACAATCTGTGCTTACCAACCTAATGCTTTGCCCAGAACTGATAAGATCTGTGTACAGAATTTTCTGGGAATATATCAGATTCATTCTTTTAAAATATCTCTCTGTTTGTGACAAGGCCAAGCTTCTTCAGTGGCCTTGCCTGCTTTTCAGAGTTGTTCTCCCCTGAGTTAGTATCCCCTAGCCTATTACGCACAACAGGCTCTGCAAAGATAATCTTTCTTTCAATTTCTCTGAGACCTGGTCTTCCTAGAACCCTCTGTAATATTTCCTGTTTCTTTTCATCTTTTGTCCATTTAAAGGGAAATAACACTTGTCATTCCTTTCAAAGGCATGTCCTTTGCCTGCTCCATATGGAAACATGCTCCATTATTTCTCTTTCCTCTTATACTTTCCATAGCATACCCTCTCCTTTCTTCTAGGAACATGTTCACATTAGGGTCTGTGGCAGGCCTGGACATGTCACCTTAGTTCATGACTAGCATTGTTGAAGATCTCCTGTGTGCCAGATATTAGACCATTTCCACATAACATTTCATTCCGCCATCACAGAAACCTCAAAAGGTAGCTTTTTATTACTGGCATGTTATTCATGAGAAAATTGTGCTTAAACACGTAAGTACATTGGCTAAGGTCATGTAGAAAATAAGTGGGTAGTGCCAGAATTTAAACCGTGTTTGATTCCAACTTACATATTCTTTCCACTGTGTCTTACTTGTTTCTTAAAATAAAGAAACCAGCCCTCTGCTACAACCCTGCTGTGTGAAGCTCGCATTTTGTCTTTCACTGCCAAACTTCAGTTAAATACTGCAAGTGTTTATTAAACATTAGTTCTGTGCAAGTGACCGAGCTGTATGCTTCCCCCGAGGGAAGACAGAGATGAACAGAATCAACTTGGTCTGCTAGAAGCTGGCAACCTAATGACTGTATCAGATATGTAAATAACAATAAAACCACAGAAAGTAGTGCTAAATAAAGTCAGTGGGATCTTCTGAGAATTCAGATGAAATGCAACTCACTCTGACTAACGGAGAGTAGGAACAAAGAATTTCATAAACTAAGCTCTGGAAGTCTCCCTGAAACTAGCCAACCATTCCCAATCAACCTGGAATTTCACCTCCCCAATGTTTCCTTCCTACCCTCTCCCATCCTACCACAGAGCCTTGGAACTGGTCTTTCCAATTCCAGACCTTTCCATTTTTCACTTTCTGCAAGTATTCCTTTCTATTGAGATGCTTCATTATATCCAGCTGAGAGCCCTCATGGCCTGAATAAATAATTTCTCTGCTATCCACAAAACAGGAACACACTTCTTAATTTCATTCCAAATAATTGTAGCCCTACTTTTCAGGGTTGTTATAAAGATTCAATGTGATAATATATGGGTAAAAGATGTGAAAACCATAGTCATTCTATAGATAGGCTGTTATTAACATTATTATATAGTCAACACTTGGGTCAGCATCTATTTCCTGAACTGCCCTTTGCCTTAGCTCATTTCACTCCTGCAGCTATAATTTGGACAAGCCTTTTCATTTCTAAGTCTAAAACTTTGCTTTAGATGTGTCTCAAGGCTCTGCATCAGAGCCAGTCTAGAGAAAACAAGCTCTAGTAACTCAGTGAATGACTGGGCTGAAGATCATCCTTACTGCTTTACTTCTACCTTTCCCAGTGCCCACGGCACAGCAAGCCATGTACACACGGCTGTGTATCATAACTTTATTGATTGCCTATGGACTATTTTAATGGTAGGCCCAATCTATTTATCTTGGTACGATTGATGCGCCCTATGACAGAGTTCAGTGTATTCACTCTAATATTGTTTCATGTAAGAGAAAATTGGGGTGTTATGCTGCTCTGTGGTAGAATAATTTCAGCAGAAACCAAGGGAGGAATGTCTCATCCATTCTTTGCTAGGATTTAATTCAGATGATATACATCCATAGAAAATAGCCCCATTGTGGCAATCATCCCAGAGAGAAGAAACTCTGCTCTTCCATGATTTTTCCAGTATCATGAGCTGCTGGAAAAGCCTAAATGGCAATCATTAGCTTTGCCATCTTTTTCTCAGAAATTCATGATTCATAAATGGAAGCTATTTTGAAAATCAAAATGAGTTACAGAAAGTCTCAGCAAAAGCACACATTTTCTATAACTCCCCCCACTCGCTCTCTCTCTCTCTCTCTCTCTCTCTCTCTCTCTCTCTCTCTCTCTCTCTCTCTCTCTCTCTCTCGTTTATCATAAGTAACTGGGGTGGGGTACTTTAAGTGAAATCTTGTTATAAACACTTAAGTCAAATGATGCTGCTAGGAAAAGGTTGAACCCAAAGAGATCCAGGATTATGGTCAAAGCCAAGGACTTCCTTTGTCTGGTATAGCCCAGAGAGCTCAGTTCAGACTTTCCAAACTGGCTGTGACTCACAGACCAGGCAGGAAGCCAGAGGATATCTGAGCTCTCACTCATGTGAACAGTGGACAATGCCAAAAACCTACAGTCAGCCCCCAGGTGTGCAGAGAGTAGATGAACATTGGCCTTTCACTGGGTCAAAGGTCACCTCCTGACTGTCTTTATTGCCCTGTTTGGAAACAGATGCCTCCTTCCTGCCTTAACTTGCAATTCACATCAGGGCTTAGAAGCAGGCCATTGCAGAAGGGGATTCAGGTCCTCTGTTGGAGCCAGACTTTATACATTGATGTGTTTCTCCCTGATACTAACCCCAGTGTCTCTATTCCCTGAGTATCCTCTAGCAGTTCACACACATCTGTAAATGTGCTGTCTTCTACGTCTGCAGAAAGTGGTATCATGGACATACAGGGCTGTGAAAGTTTCTTTTCTGTCCATGTTTTAAAGCAAAATTATATTTAAAATATGCATAAAACATCACACGTGGAAACAGGGTCAGCAGAAGGAAACAAAACTTTTGTCTAAGTGTCTTTTTATATGCTTGTGCTGCCAAATTCCAGGAAAAAAATTTGAAAAGTCCCAATCAACTTCTTGCCAGAGGAGCAGAATCAGGCTATGAACAATAGCAGAGCTTCTTTCTGAGGCTATAATTGCAAACTGGCCACACTATTCCATCATAGACCTGTGTTGTGCAAATTCAAGAGTTTTCCAGGCGTGCTGAGGAGGAAATGCAATCATTTCATTGAGTTCCAGGTCAGAGATCTTAAAGTCAGTGGCTCTCTCAGTTTCCCAGAAGCTAAGCTCCTTTCCATTCGAGGCTGCTGACTGAACCTGCTCCTTTCTGGACTGTACTTAGTTCTTGGGTCCTCTGACACTTCGAGGACCCTGGTGGCAGCTGTCTTCCGTAACACTTTTGTGAGCCTACCTCAAACCACTCTCTGTGATGCTGCCTCTGAGCTGAGCACTCAGCAAAACTTGAGCAATAGAAAGTCATGCTTTCATCAATCATCAGAGAAGAGTTACTAATGAAAAGCAGAACCACAAACTTCAGCTACCAACTAAGTGGATGGAAGAAAAGGGTCATCTTATTTAAAAGTTTAAAAGAAGTCTGTTCTTAGGATGTGTGCAGTCTGAATGGGCCATAAGGAAGTAAACCAAGCAAGAATGTAGAGATGGTACCAGCACAATTACCAACTTGATCTCTCTGGCTCCTTAGTCCCAGTGCCTGCATTTGGAATCAGGATCCTTGTATAATCCTAGCTCCAGTCAAGGAGATAATGCTTTTCATTTCCTATGGCTATATTTTAAGAATGACTGTATTTTAATTTAAAGCAAGACGATATTTCAGGACATTTCGAAAGGTATCTATAGCTCTTACTTCTAATCAGAGGAACTTCAAAGTATTTTAGGTCCTTTTTATCATGAAAGTACTAAAGGAGTTATATAAACGTAGGTTATGATTACAATCCAATGACAGTCCTCTCAAATAAAAATTGCTAAAATCCACAGGCTGCACAGTGAAGTACACATACATTCAATTAATTAATTAATTAATAATTAAAAAGCACATAAACAATTTACTCAATCACAGGAATATACACTAATCATAATAAACATGTGGTCCATAAAATTCAATTACAGTAACTGTTTAACCTACCACAATGCAGGAAAGAAAATGCTGAACTTATTTCCTTCCTACCCTTTGTTCTCCTTCTCCATCACACACACGCACACAAACACGCAGGCACACAGACACACACACAGAGATGCATACACACACAGGTACACATACATACACACAAACACACACACACATACATGCAGGCACATAGACACACACACAGAGATGCACACACACATACAAACACACACACATACATACACGCAGGCACACAGACACACACACAGAGATGCACACACACAGGCACACACATACACAAACACACACACACAAACACACACAAACACACACACAAACACACACACACACACACACACACACACACACACACACA
>CABHPR010116384.1:13388-32629 GCA_902168415.1 Peromyscus melanophrys
GATGGTGCTCCCGCTCTTGGCCCTGTTCTTTTGTGTACAGTGTGCCTATGCTTTCACCCTGCGCTTGTGTTTGATTTCCTTGTGAGCAGGGGATGGAATCTTTGGCATTTGCATGGCTAATCAACATGTAGTGCTTTTATGTAGATGATGCACAGAAAACTCTGAGTGAGTGGCATCAGAAAAGTACTTGTCTTACAAGCATAAGGATGGGGGTTTAGTTCCTAGATGCCGTAAACATAGGCCTCATTGGGGGAGAATTGGGATGAATAGGGTCAAAAAACACTTGTTTAGAATTGTAAAATTCTAAAGAATTAGTAAAAATATATTAAAAACATATCAATCTTTACTAAGTTATGGCTGACACAAAAATAATAATAAATAAATAATGTTTAAAAATACTATTTCACTAATGAAGCAGTTTCCCTGGCATCTTGGTAAAAAAAAATTATACCTTTAGAGATACATTAGAAATTTACTTCTATCTTTAAATAAAACCTGCTTTTGTCCTCTGTGGAATTTATTTAGGTCTGAATAAAGCAGCGTGCTAATGTCAGCACACAGCACAGATCTGAACTCACATTAAAGCGTTGGCTCTTCTGCTTTCTGCACGTGTGATTCAGGAAGAGTCATTCAACTTCCCGGGTCTCCAATGTCTTCCTGTGAATGGAGGTGAGCGGGTCGACTGGCTGAGACTGCACACACAGGGGACTTGGAATAACGTGTGGATGGCAGGAGCTCCAGAAACGTCAGCAGCCGTCACCACTGCCATCACCATCACTGCCGTCACTGCTTTAGGTAGCATTTGTTCTCGACCAGGATTTCAGACCCCTCTCTGCAAAGCTTCCTTGCAAGGTTGAGTTTCTGGCCATAAGAATGAAGGTGATGCTCATGATGGTGGGGCTTGGGCAGGTTTGGAGACACTGGGATTCTCTAAGCTTGGGTCCCCAGTGTCACCACCCACTTCATGCATCTCAACCTGGCTCTTCCAGGTTGCCGCATGAGACACAAGGGACTCAGGAGGCCATGAAAGTGGGAGTGTGTGCCCATCTGTTCCCGTCACTGTCAGGGCACTCCCATGTGATTTGACAGTACTCGGTGATCACTTTCAAGACTGTAAGAACAACAACTCAGATCCTCCGCTGTCTCAGAACTGGCTTCAAGTCATCATTCTTTGAGGAAAAGAAGGCCAACATGGAGATATTTTACCAGGTTAAGAATCCTTATGTGGTCCTTTGAAGGCAGCAGTCACTTCATGTTAGGTTATGGAGTATGCTGTATTATCTACTCAGAACCATATAGAAAACTGGAAATTAAAATAACTGGGAAGATATTTAATTTTCTTTACTTGGCATGACTGAACTTGACTGATTAAATAATAGAATTACATTTAGGTTAAAAATTTCAGTTTTCTGTTATCCTTATTAATGTGAGTGTGTTCATTGGTTTCTGCTGGTTTTGGAGGCGGGGATTCACAACCATAGCTGTGCGTGCAGTTCTGCAGCGTCTATTGTCCTGCCAGGGTTGTGTGCAATGTGTTTATTCACATCATTCTTACCCGTGTCGCATCAGCTAATGGCTAAATAGTCTGCAATAAACCAGAACACCAACAGAAAGATTAAAGCGTCTCTACCATGAAACTCATTTACAAAACATTTTCCTTAACAAATTTTAGTAGTAAAATAATTTTACACCTACAGCCTTCAAATTAATTCCTTTTTAAAAAACTATTGTATACAAAGTCATCTTTTTCCATTGACAGAAGAATGCATAGCTTTGCTGCATTTGTTAAGCGGGCTTGAAGTAGACCATAGGGGCAAAGTCAAAGTGAAATAGATACAGGTTATCTTGGTTCCTTCACATACTAACTTGGTGAATAACTCTAGGCTGTAAGCATCAGTTTCCTCCTTTATAAAATGGGCATTTCAATGCAAATTTCAATGATCTAAGGCTTAACTAAAAATACACTTTATTAGCAGTACTTAAATGTGTCTATAAAATGAGGAAGATGAGATAGTGTACACAGGAAATGCTGCTAATGCAAGATTTTGAGATGCTCTGAAGGCCCAGTTGCAGATAATTCATGCCCCACAACTGCTTTTTGTGTTTCTGTTCTTGACTAACTCGGCTCTCTCTGAAAGATTCAAAAGAGAGATGGTTAGTATTTGCATTCTTTGTGCCCTGTTGACTATGCTAAAGATACATGTGCAAAATTCCTCAGAGAGGCCTAAGTGAAGACTAGGGGAAAGCATTCCTTTCATGCCCGAGTCGCCAGGCAATGCTGCCCTGCCCTGAGAATTCTCTACACTTGAGCAGAAGCAATTCTGCACCCTTGCCTTCCAAAGCTTACTTACATGGAAGCAGTCTATTCCCTTAAAGCAAATGATGGACATGAGGGTGACTCAGCATGACCACAGCATAGGACACACAAGGTCAGCCCTCATCTGCACTACAGCCTGGCTTCATATTGTGTGGTGTGGTAGCTAGTGACCACACACACACACACACACACACACACACACACACACACACACACCCCTGTAATCCAGCCCCTCCTGCATTTCTGAGATACTGTCTGCACACCGTGTCTTTATGAAGTCAGCTTCTCTGCCGGCTCTGCACATGTTATCTTCAGCCCAGCTGCTTCTCACTTTCACTGTCCTTACCAGACTCACTTCTGCTGCTTCTTCTATTTCCTGACCAGCTTTCATCTCCTCTTTGCTATCTTCCACTCCCCTTACTACAAGATTAGATCAAACCCTTTTGGTACCAACATCTTCCCTTTCAGTGGAGGACACATTGTGCCCCATTTCCCCTGAATGAGTCATCAGACCTTGGCTGATGTACCCTAGTGGATGAGATCTTGGCTGATGGGAATGTGATTGAGATGAAAAGGACCTAACAGCATCTCCTGATGTTCTGGGTGCTGGATATGTAGTGTGAATAAACATGCATTTCTGGAAGGCTTTCTAAGCAGATACTCCTAATGTTAGGCACTTTCACACTTCATTGTTTTTTCCCCCAAGAGTCTCCAAAGCAAGCCACAGCCACTCTTCTCTTTCCTATACTAATTGATCCAGATAAAGGAAGCACTCACTCATCTCTGTCCCCAACTAGATCATTAATAGTGGTATCTCTGAAATGCAGAGGCCCTAGTCCCCAGACCTCCAGTGCCTTTGGATCACCTGGGAGAGAGCTGGGCAGCCTTCTGAGAAAAAAGGAGAGCCTTGAGCATGGAGAGGGGTTTGGACCCCCTGCTATACCCTGTCTCCTCTTAGTTCTCCTTCACTTGTCCACCTTTAGGAGAACTGAGCCACGTGACTCCACATCACTCCTCTGGCTGAGTAATTGAGTTTGAGAGGATGCTTGCAATAGCAGAGTGGAAGCCAACTGCAGGAACGCTTAGGAAAGAACACACAGAGCATCTGTAGGAAAGTGTTTCTCAACCTGTGGGTCACAACCCCACAGAGGTCACCTAAGACTACTGAAAACACAGATATTTACATTATTATCCATAACAGTAGCAAAAGTACAGTTATAAAGCAGCCACAAAATAATTTTATGGTTTGGGGGTCACCACAACATGAAGAACTGTATTAAAGGGCTACAGCATTAGGAAGATTGAGAACCACTGGTGTAGGGCCATTTCTGCTGATAGGAATTGGAATGATTACAGAAGGTCTCAGGCTGCCATGAATTTGATATCTTCCCCAGAGGATGTAAAGTTTGGCCTAAGGAGTTGCTATAGTCACGTAGCAAATAAAGGTTACTATAAACTCTTCCACCAGAGACCTGCTTGTAGGAGGTTATTAAGCCTGTTGTTCAGTGGTGTGACAGTGGGTTTCTAAATTTCTTAGGTCTTCAGCTTTCTCATCTAAAAAATAGACATAAAATATCTCTTAGCTCACAAGGTGGATGAAGTTAATGACATATAAATGACACCACCCGTGAAGTGCTCTCAGCCCACAGAAAATACACTAAAGTAAGCTAAACACAAGTAACATTGTTCTTTAAATGCTCCCACGTCTCCAGCTGCCTTTAGAAGAGCCATGAGTGGTCCTACCCTCAGCACCCATCCTCCTGTCAGTGAGGCCTCTATGGCTAGTTCTATCATCTGATTATATCCCTCTCTTCTCTGCCTCAAGGCCTTTGCACAGGCTAGCCCTTCTCCCTAGGATTCCATCCTCTAGAGTCCCCTGGAAAACCTCTCCCTCCCTGCTACTGTCTCTTTCTCTGAGTTCTGAAGTACTATTGTGATTGTCTCTTCTGTCCAGGCTCTGATTCTTTACACAGCTCGCTGAAATCAGTACTTAATAATTTGCTTGACAGCTGACTCTATACAATAGTAGCTCCATGAGGCAAGAGACTGTCATACTTGCTATTGCCTAAGACAAAAGCCACAGGAAACACTTGATAAGGGCATTCAAGAGGCAACACATGAGTGAACAGATGCACGGAGAGGGTCACTGTTCTTTGAGGTTGGAAGAAATGAAATGAATAGCTAAGACCCCCGGCCACCTTGAGGTTGGATGGTCTAGTAGGAAGGGCCACTGTTGCCAAGAACAACAACCCTTAGTAGCATGGGACTGACCCTGGGGTGGAAAAGAGTGGCACAGGGCAATAACACACTGGAACTATGTTTAAGGACAGTTCTTATCTAAATGAATGTTTACTTCCACTGACCTAGTTCAGGCATGTTTCTTCAAGCACCTTACTGGAGAGTTTAGCTGCAGAAATAACAATGTGTTCCAATCCATTGCTCCTTGGGCCTCTGAAGTGCCCCCAGAAATAGTTCTGTATTGTTGTTGCTTTGTAAATCTACAATGTGCATTTGACATTACTTATGATTGGGCAATGGTAGCTCAGATTACAGCACTTCACAGTGACTGCAATTCTATGCTATTTTTATATTTTAAATAGTGAAAGGACAACGTCAAAGTGTAAAGGATTATATATGTGTGTGTATATAATATATAGATATATAGATATAGCTATGCATCTTATAGTGGGTAGGGAATAGACAAAAGCCACACGTTTACTGGGGATGAGCAAAGTCCAGCAATCTCAGGGTTAAGAATCAGTAACAAGGAGCAAGAGTGACAGGTCAGCCAATAAAGCACTTGTCCTGTAAGCACAAGGACTGTGTGTGATCCCCAGAATGCATGTAATAAAACCAGGCCTGATGTCACGGTCTTATAATCCCAGTACTGTGGGATGGAGACAGGAGGATTCTGAGGGCTTGCTGGCTGCAAGCCTGACCTAACTGATGAGGCCAAGAAGAGTACCAGTTTCAAAAAAGATGGGTGATGTTCCTGAGGATGACACTTGAAATTTTCTCCAGCCTCCACATATGTGTGCAATACATGTACCATATCTGCATACATGAATACATGTAAGTGTGGACACACATCCACAAACACGGGTAGAAATGAACCAATATCAAGTCACACAGAGGCCCAAAGGTTGAAATACATGTATAAATCAGAGCAGAGTTTCTCCACCTCAGCACTGTGGACACTGTGTTGGTAGCTGCCCTAGGCATAGAAGGTATGGAGGAGGGGCATCAAAATTGCCCTTGTTGAGAACCACTCCTGTGGAGAGTGACCATGTGAACATTTCTTAGTCATTTTCTTTGGTAGCAGGCATTCTACATGGAATATCTCATTTATTCCACAAAATCAACCTATGGGGGTTCTTTCCTAGGGATGAAAAGGAAACTGTGTGGTTCAGCAACCACCTCACCACATAGCCAGAAAGCAAGCATGATTCAAGCTGAGGTTGGTTTGCTTCTAAAACGTACATTGGCACTATGATGGTACCAGGTGGAATCTCTCAGGTTACAGTTAAAGATCCACGCTGTTTGTGGAAGGAGTCGGTCTGTTTTCCGGTCTTCTTCTGCAGGTGTTTATCGGCACCAATGGCATGTCCAGCAACTCCATTTACCTACAGGATGCTGATGCTGCCTCTGTTTGTTTTCCAGCTTCCCCCACCCCAGTGTTCAGAGCTGTGGACTTCTCTCAACCAGCATCCCTGCCCACTGCTCTTACGTTGGGCTCAGCCTGTGAGAAGCACCTCAGTCCTTGAGTGGCTTCTTCCTTTCTTCAGCCTCTCACTTGCCACCTGCTCCTTGTATCTTCAAGTAAGGGATCACAGGTCCCCTGCTATTCCGAACCCCAGCGAACCACTCTATCCCAGTGAGTTTTCCTTTCTCTCCCCTGTGAAGAGTAGTTCCTTCATGGAGGTGTCAGCCAGTTGCTTTCTGTCTGACACAGAGAGGGAAGAAATCTGATGAAGGGGGAGCCTGACCCTCACCTTAAACAGTTCTTGACCTCACTGGGGGACAAGCCTTCCAGACCAAACAGCTCAAGTCAATCCACCGTGCACATTGTGTGTGGTCAGAATGCGGACACAGGAAATACAGCAGAAGTAGGAAAGATGATGGTGTACCAAGCATACAAATGGGGCACTGGAGGTGTTTCAGCCCTCTAGAGGGCCTGTGGGGTGCGTCTCCTTGGTCCCACTCAGAATCACAGAAACAGTATCAGAAAGACAAGCTGTGAAAGTCCATACAACTAGATGCTATCAGTGCCCGTTCCTGGGTTTAGAGATCAACGCAGAGTTGAACTTAAACTAGTATCAATCTCAAGTGACAACAAATACAATTTATCCATTTACTTTTGTGGTTTGCTAGCAATTTTGACCAAATACAATAGTAAAAACAGAACACAAACAAAATTGTGTATAGAGAGCCATTTCCGGTAAGAAAGACCCTACTTCTGACACTAATGGGGCTGATTCTAAGCTCCTTTGCTCAGACCAGCAACTTGAAATCCCATTGAATGTATTGCTGGGATAAGCATTTCTTCCCTCCACTTAGCCCTGACAGGCAGCAAAGGCTGCCATGCAGGAAGCTATCAGCAATCCAAGACAGGGGAGGCAGGGCTGTCTTCTCAGGCAGTTCCATCTGGAACCTCCCAGGAATCCAGTACATGGTACACTCACTAACTTTGACAGGAAATAGGACCCCAGGTCTTGCCCCTACCATTTGGATGCCATCCATGTCTTGATTACAATTGCTGATAAGATTTAAATCAACACTGAAAATTCTTCATCAAAGCATTTTTTCTTGGGTAAATGTCATTAAGCAATTTAATTTTTAAATTTAATTTCTCTCTGGCACAATTGAATCACTTCTAATTACTATATTTTTGTTTTATCATTTTTCCCACAGGAGTAGGCTCAGTTCTTTTTTTTAAGTCTATCAACACAAGAATGAAAATATGATTTATATATATAAAATGTAATATTTTTAGACATAAAGAATTATAAAGTTCAGCCAGTGAGATGGCTCAGCATGTAAAGTCACTTGTCACCAAGCCTGAATCTCTGGAACCCACATAGAAGGACAGAACTGATTCCCACAAGTTGTCCTCTGACTTCCACGTGTACACCATAGCACATGTGCATGCACACACATATGTGCATATTAGAAATAAACACATAAGTATAAAAATAAAGAACAAAATGATGTCATTTACAGGATAATGGATGCAACGGGAGACCATCATGTAAGTGACTGTAGCCATGCTCAGAAAGATGAACGTTGCATGTTTTATTTCGAGTCCTAGATTTCATATGAGACATAAATCATGTATGTATAGATGCCATGAATATAGAAGCAAGAGTGGAGAGGAACATGGGTGAATGACAAGAACACAGAGGGGCATGAAGATGGCTCCAGGAGACCCAGTATAATAAAATCAAAATATAAATAAGTAAAAAAGAAAGAAAACCCTTTAAGAAGTATTTGATACACCAATGAGATTTTATATATGGTGATTTCAAAGACTGTGTTTTTGCTACAGTGAATTTTTTCACTAGCCACTATAAATGCCAAAGGGCATCTTCTTGAGTCCATAAATTCACATGGGATTTTTGTCAAGAAGGTATTATATATGTTATTCCTGTCAGCGTTTTAGGCAACACCAGTGTCTTATCTGGGCAGTTTTGAGTATCTTCATTATCCTGAGTGTTTCCAGATGGAATAAAAATCATAGCAGAGATGGATCACCTCATGAGAAAGGTAGGAGGTCATTTTCTAAGAGTCATTCCCAAGGAGTGAGAGTATGATGGGTTAAGAATGGGAAGTAGTGAAAACCAGTGGAAGATCAACAGCCCAACTGCTTCAACTCGCAATTTCAAAGTTTATAGGGTCCCCATGTTCTCTTGCAGGCACATCATACCACTCTTCGTGTACTTGATAGCACCTGCCACATCTTCCTTGGTACAACTTGTCTTACCCTCCAAAGCACTTCATTCTCCTAGTGGTGTCCCCAAATGCCCCTGCCTTCCTCCTCAGCAACCCCTGTTCATTCCTCTTCTTCTGTTTGATGTCAAATGTTGGCCTGGCCCTCTTTCAACACCCTTCCTCTCTTTCTATGTTCTCATCTAATGCCCTTCCTATGCAATATATTTTCAAAACCACATCTCCAGGCTTGCCATCCCACTGGGGTCTAGACTCAAGATTCAGTGTTTGATGGATTTACTTTATGGATGACAGAGTAAAGTGTATCTCAACTCAAATAGCTCAATATATTTTCTCGACTTTCTCATCCTAAGTGTCTTCCTTTCTCATCTCAGTCAGCAATATTGCCCTGTACTCTGTTGCAAACTGAAATAGGCAAGCCTTATTTTTAGTTTCCCATTTTCTTTTCCCCCCATTTAATCCACTGTCATATTCTGTTGAATACACTGCTAAAAATAACTAGGAGTCATCTACCTCTCCTCAACCATGCTGCTGCCCCTGGAGCCCATGACACAACCTTTGGCTGATGAATTGCTGTTTCTTCAATGATATCCCACTTTCCCCTCTTTCTTCCTCTATACCCTGGCTGTGAGAAATGCTTATAAAGAAAATCAAAGCATGCTGGTCTCCTTGCCTAAAGCTCCCAGTGGCTTCCCATGGCACTTAGCCTAAAGTATTGCCTAGCTTGTGCAAAATCCCTAGTTAGATCCCCAGCATCACTAAACCAAGGAATTGAGCCAACCCCAAATCCATTGCACTTAGAAGATAATCCATACTGATGCTTCTGCTTCTGGGAGATTCCTGGGGGGAATAACCCCAAGTTTTAGGTTAGCCTATGGCAACAGAATGAGTTTTTGTTTCTGAACAACCCCCACCAAATCCCACAGTATCCAACTCCTGACTATTCATGTGATGTGGTCCTTGCCTTCTTGCTGTGCCTCAAGCAAGCAATCCCAGAGCTTGACTGTAGGAGGCTATTTCATTGCACTGTTACACCTGTTATTCATCTCTCTCGTCTTCATGTAACTGTCTCAGTTATCTTTTAAATTTTAGCTTAAATGTCACCACCATCAATTTAATGTAGTACCCAGTAACTCTCTATCACATCATCCACCTTTAACACTGCACCAGGCACACAGCACCATCTAATCTTTACTAGCTATTAATTAATTGAGCTGTCACCTGTCTAATCCCACTGTAATGATCAATGGACCTATGAGAAGAGGAATGAGTTTCTACAGCTTGGATAGTGCCTGCTGCATGAGATGATGTGAAAATTGTGAGGTGAACTGTATATTAGTAAGACTCATGCGTCAGACTATAAATGCATTATGGACATTCTTTTAATTGTATTTTACCAAGGAACACTGATTTTAATTTTGCTGTAGTTGCTACAATGTAGCCAGATAGTCTAGAAATAATGTTTCATTTTTTATTTTATTAAAAACTCTGTGTGTGTGCATGCACACCAGTGTGAGTGTGCCATGCCATGTTTATGGAGGTCAGAGAACAACCTTGGTTGTCAGTCGTAACCGTCCACCTTATGTGATACAGAGTCTCTTTTGCTGCTCTGTATGCCAGGCTGGCTGTCCTAAGAGCTTACAGGGTTTTCCTGTTTCTGCTCCCATCTCAGCATACAAGTGCTGGGAATACAGGTGTGCAGTACCACGCCACGCTTTATGTGGGTTCTGTGGGTCTAAACACAGGTCCTCTCACGTGCACTTTATCCACACAACCACCTTCTCAGTCTAAGTCACGAGTGATCTTTGAACACCAAGATCATTTTCAAGTAGTTTTCAATGACTTTTCTATTTTCTGAATGGAATTGCAACCAGACTCCTGAGCAGCATCCATTTCTGCTGCTAGGTTGCAGGGCAGTGCTAGTCAAGCCTCTGTGTCCAGGGACCTCTGTTTCATGTAATATAACGTGCCCTCCGCTATGGCCCTTCAGGCTCTAATACACATTGGAAAAATGTAGTAAAAAGTGTTAAGTTTGGGAACTCATATCAGGCAAGTTTATTGACCAGTCCAGGCCTCAGTCGCTCTTAAAAGACAAGAACAATTCCATTGACAGTTAAATAGTCCAGAGGTTTTATTCAGATGGGCACCTGATGCAACCATCAGTTTATAATGAGCCCATAAATTGCCAGGAGAAGGGTTATGTTACTGTGATATCATTAATGTCATTATTGTTGAAATTTAGTTAACGAGCAGCAGCTTTTCCAAGCATGTCTACCACACAGGGAGGACTGCTCTGAGATATATCTTATTAACTTCATCACACTGACTAGTTCTTCCCAAGCGCCTATTCTTTCCTGGTCCTTAATTTGACATTAAAGTGATAAAAAGACCAAGTTGTCCATGAGTCACCTGAAACACGGTTCTGAGTAGAATTCAGCGTGAGAAGCAGCAGAAAGTGAACAGCTATGTTCTGCGGCAAGTGCTGAATGCTTGAGGGTCATGGTGCCCCGGCACTTCCTATTCTAAATACTGCATTATGGTTTCTTCCATTCTCCAAACTTCTGCAGAGCCTCTATTACTCCAGACTGGGCACCTAGCAGAGAGCCACACAAAGCAGGAGCTCAAGTAAGCTGATCTTGCTTCTACTTTAAATCAGAGGCCTAAAATAGTCTCCATAGCAGTCTCTATGTATTTGGGGTGGGGTAGGAGGCACAACTCTAGAATTATGGAACATAGTTTATAGTTTGTGGGACTGTGCTCTGTTTAAAAATCAGCCCTTTACCTACCCAGGACACATGAACTAGTGGAATGGGAAGATGAATTCATGGGACCTTTTTTTAGGGTAGTGGGCAGGGTTTTAGCTTTTATCAAATTTTCAAAGAGGTTAATGCTCCAACAAAAGCTGAAACAATCATACAAATTGCTTCCAGTGTTGGATGCAAACCCATTTGACTGTATCATCTCAAACTCTCTGCAATACTGGTAATACTTAACTAAAAGAGTAGTCTAACATTTTTATCTAATTGCTCTTTTTCTTATGTATCCCACCCACTCCTCTTATGAGCCAATCCCATTTTCTAAACAAAAGTAAAAGTAAAAGTCTACAAACCAGCACTTTCACAAAGGCTTCAGTGCACACTGTGTTTTCTGATGGGCGATTCCTTCTCACAGAGCACTTACCACCCCCACGTGCTCCCATAAGAGACTTTCAAAAGCCATGCATTAGCAAGGGTTGCTGGAATACAGCCTACCCATCACAGCCTTACTTAGGTCCACTCACTGCTCCCTGAAAATGCTCTCCAGTGGCTGTAGTGGTCCTGAGTGTCACAATTTCATCAAATTAATTATAACCTTAAAGAGAAAAAGATCCTAACACCACTAGAGTCCCATCCTCTTCCTACACAAACTAGGTGTGATGGTGAACACCTAGAATCTGAGGATTTGGGAAGCTGAACAGAAGAGTCCCAAGTTCAAGACCATCAACACCAAGTTAAAGGCCAGCTGAACAACTCGAATCCACATCAAGCCACCCAAACAACCAAACAAATATAAAACGCTAAAGACTCTATCTGAAAATTCTAAGAGCTGACATCAACATGATACAAAGCAAACAAACAAAAAGATCAGTAACATTCACATGTATCAATATAAAAAAAACTTGCAGAAAAAGAAATAAAACAACACTCATAAAAGTTTCAAGAAATAAAATACTTAAGAATAAACCTAGCCAAAATAGTAAAAGACTTCTATGATGAAGACGATGGAAAAATCTTCCATTACTCATAGATTGGCTAGATAGTCCACAGTTAGGTACATTTTTGACAAATTGTAGGTTTCTGTAATAGTCTCCTTCCTCCCTCCCCCCCCCCCCCCCCCCCCCCCCCCCCCCCCCCCCTTTCCTTTTTTTTTTTTTTTTTTTTAGGACAAGATTTCTCTGTGTAACAGTCCTGGCTGTTCTGGAACTCATTCTATAGACCAGGCTGGCCTCGAACTCAGAGATCTACCTGCTTCTGCCTTTTGAGTGCTGGGAGTAAAAGGGTGTTCCACCACCACTCAGCCTCTGTAATAGTTTCAGTCCACTACAAAAAGAAGCTTCTTCAGTGGGGGAATGAGAGCTATACTTAACTGTGAGTATAAGATTAAGTATTTAGAATGCAGTTAGAAATTATATTGGTTTATAAAAGTGGCAGTATTAGATTCTGCTCTAAGATTCATGATTTTGGTAGCTCCAGATTGTTACCTAAGTTTCCAATGCCAGGTGTGATTTCCCTCCTGTTGGGCAGGCCATAAGTAAAATCAGGCAGCAGTTGGTCACTGCCATGATGTAAACGCCATTATTGTATCTTTAGGGATATCTTGTCATGGTGGTCAGTGTTGTGGTTCACAGGTGTTTTAATATGCTTTTTTTGTTTGTCAACACTTTATAAAATGAACAAAACTTGACTGGCATCCTCAGATAAATGTCATTTTCTCAAAGCCTCTTCCCCTACATGTGCAAATTGACCTTTAAATTTGAAGGACCAATACTTAGCCCGTTCAGCTAATATGCCCAAGATTAACAACTGGCCAGTGAGTGTCAGGACTGGAAATTTGAACCTAGAGACCATCACTCTATAGAGACAATTTTTTCCTGCTAGATAATGAGTTTATACAAATCCATTATTGCTATTCTGAATCTATGCCAAGAGGTATTCATGCATCAGGTCTCTTTGCTTCTTATGTCTTTGGAGCCTCATTTTCAAGGCACTGACATGGACTGTGTGGAGCCACATATGCTGTATAGATGGTAGTGTATTCCTCCCATCACAAATAATAACCCTAATGTGTCTTTATTTCTCCATGCTTTTGTTTGCTTGGGAGGCTTTTTATCAGCTGAGGCCACTGATTCACAGAAGAAAGGTCTACATGCATTGTGTAGGTCACTTGCAGGAGCAAGTGAGTGCTGAGAAAAGGATCCAATATGGATTCTACGGACTCCACCTTGGCATCTGAAAGAGCATCCTAGGCCTCAGGCAAAAGGATGCTTCTTTAGCAACTGATTTACATATGTATGCTAAGCCTTCCTAGTATCTTCCTGATGCTCTGATTTCTCTGTAGAAAGTAAACTGGCTTATTTCAGGGAGAAAAAAAAATCCCAGTAGTGGAGGAGAGGAAGGATTTCTGTCACAAGTGTCTAAGCCACACTCCATTAAGCCTCTCAGGTCCCCCAGGGCCTGCACTTTCTGTGAACTCACTTCCTTTTCTTGCCTTTCTGTTCCATCTGAGTCTAAGCTGCTTCCTGGTAGCTTTGCTGGCCACCAAACCTCCAATGCATTGTTTGTTGTCCAAACAACAAAAAATTCAATATCTTTGAATTGAATGAATGAATAAAGAAACTATATGGGCTTTTCAATTCATCAAGAGGCCATAATCATATAACATGTCTCTTATCTCTATTTATAGTTTACACTTAATAAATGTGTATTAATCTTACAGTAAAAACTATGACATGGCAACAGGCAAAAGTTACAACCAAACTAAGCCCACACGCATGGTGGAATCATGGGCAGGCACGCAAAAGAAGCATGTGTGTAGTATTCCCCCAATCCTGTGAAGCACAATTGTTTTCCATGCTGAACAGTACTTGCAAGATGATATGCTGATCTAGACACACAACAGAAGCATAATACAACCCACAAATGTCATTTAAATATTTTGCAGCTTCCATTAAGTATGTCAAATGAAATAGATGCGATAAATTCTAATGATATGTCTAACTCAGTAGGTCCACAATATCATCGTTTCAACATAAAATCAGGGCTGGTGTGATGGCTTAGTTAGTAAAGTGTTTGCCATGTGAGTATGGCAAACTAGGTTGAGCCCCCAGAATCCAAGTAAAAAGCAGAATCCAAGTAAAAAAAGGTTTGGGCCTTGAATTTCAGAGCTGAAGAAACAGGAGGCTCTCTGGGACTGTCTGGTCAGCCTAGCCTACTTGGTAATATGCAGTTCAATGAGAGACTCCCTTTCAAACAACAATGCAGATAGTGAGAAAAAAATGACATTTAAGGACTCCACACATTCACTTACACACGTTACCCGCACACACATATAGTCATGTACACATGTCAACACATGCACACACAGGCACACACACGCACAAAGAATCAATAGAGTTATTGATGAGCTATTTTATGTTTTAGAAAACATAAACTCTGTGTGCATGCATGTGTACTTGTGTGTGTGTGTGTGCATGCACATGTGTGTGCACATGTGCGTGTGTGCGTGTGTGTGTGTGTGTGTGTGTGTGTGTGTGTTTCACCTATACAGCACATCTCAGCATGGGGTTATAACTTCCCATAATGTTTTATCAACTCATAGTAGGAAGCTACAGGGAACCTGAACTACTGTGGCTATCAAAATTCGCCAGGAACATTTTTTGTAAATGCAAGAGGTTTGTTCCTGGAGATAGCTGGGTGCTCCAGCTCTCAGGGTGTTGCCTCCACAGAGAATCTGTCTGTCTGTGAGCACAGAGAGTTCATACTTTCTGTTTCTTTCAACTGTTTGTGGACTTTAAAGAGCAAAGCAATTAGTCGATGGAATGAATCACTCAGCAAATTTTAACATTTTTAAAACTTAACTGAGTGTTGAGGGTTCTGTAGAGACACAATCTCACAGCTTCCTCTTCCTTGCCAGTCCCTCCCTTAGAGACTAGTCAGCCAGCAGGGACTTTTGAAATGCTTTTGCCCTTTAACAGACATAAGGCTTTTAAAAAACAAACTGCATTTTTATTTCTTTGACTTTTGTTAGACCATGATTGCTTCTTTTTCTTTTTTGGGTTTGGTTTTGAGGCAGTTATCTCCCTATATTCCCTGTGCTGGCCTTGACCTCAGGATCCTCCTACCTCAGCCTCCTGAGTACTGGGGCTACAGGTGTGAGGTAAATAGAGATAAACCATGTAGAGAAATACTCACTACCAGATGTTCATAAATGAGGTCCAGGCAATGTGAATGTTGACAGCTGCATTACAAAACAACCGGCCTATCTACCAGCGATAGAACCAGTGAAGGCTGCACCAATCAGAGACTGTTTGGTTCACAAAACAGCAGCCAGCTGATATCACCCACAACACTGCAGGCAAAACCCACAAAACAGTGAGAAGAGGCTGCCAGAAATAGAGACCTCATCCTCTGAGTTCATTTTTACAGAGTACAAGGCGGGCAAGGCGTATCTACCGTGCTTGCGGTCTGGACAACGGCGATATGTGGTGGGAGATTACAGAGAAGGCAAAGGGTCTCCTGGAGTGCAGGTGTCAGTCCACTCCACTCTTTGATCTGGGTGCACATGACAGATGCACACTTGGAGGTTTATGTGGTTTTCCGCAGCTCAGTTTGCTCTGTACTGTTCACATAAAACCAACTGGATACGTGAAGAAGCTAGTCGTGCCCCTCATCCCTTCCTCCTGTTTCAGTCAGAGACTGGTCACCTCACACCTGTTTCTGCCATTGCAATCTCTGAAAAACCAAACAAACAAACGCTCATGTTCAAGCAGAGGGCGTTGCACCCTCCGTGCGCCTGTGCGGCATTTCCGCTCACTGTCCGCTTTCGTCTTCCCTCATCTCTTGGCTCCACAGGCCCAGATCCCTGTGTTGTCCAAGTGAGAAGATGACTGGATAAAAGAGACTGCTCAGTCACTGTGGAGTGGGCTATCTCCAAAACCCCTCACATTAGCCTTATTGTGATGGTAAGGGAACAGTAGACCAAAATTACTTATTGTTGATTGCTCATGCTACTTCCCACTGTAAGCTGAAAGATAGATAAACTTCTACGGGGAGTGATTGTGAGTGTGTGTGTCTGTGAAATTTGCATGTGTTTTTGATTTGCATGTGCATGTGTGTGGTATGTATATGTGTGCATGTTTACGTGAATGAACATGGAGGCATGTGACTGACAGAAATCTTCCCAGATTGCTTTCCATCTTATTTATTGAGGCAATGTCTCGCTTTATCCAGAACTTGCCAATACTGGCTAATCCAGGAGTCAGATGGCTCCAGGGGATCCCGTGTCTCTGC
Organism: Peromyscus melanophrys; assembly: GCA_902168415.1. Taxonomy (NCBI): domain Eukaryota; kingdom Metazoa; phylum Chordata; class Mammalia; order Rodentia; family Cricetidae; genus Peromyscus; species Peromyscus melanophrys. Next base: position 29,700 of record CABHPR010116384.1, read on the forward strand.
CTGTTGAGCTCTGGAATTCCTCATGGGCTGCCACACCCACCCAGCTTTTAGGTAGGTTCTGGTGACCTGAACTCCAGTACCCACGCTCTCATGTAATCCTCTGAACCACCTCACCATCCTGTAATTTTAAAAATCTCCAAATTACCAATTGCATGACAGGTACTCTGGCCCTTTCCTGTAGTGAATCCTTGTAATTTATGATAAATACATGGACAGCCAAAAGGCAGATTTAAAAAGTGTTATGTGTACCAGAATCTATATGCAGTAACAAAAACTCTGTCCCATCTCAGCTGTGCCTGACCTGTGCCTCTTTAGGACACTGACTGTAAGCTCTGGATGTAGTTCCCAAGGACGCGGCCATATGTGGGACACAGAAGGTATCTTCCACTTCCCAATTACCCTCACATTTGTTTACGAAAGAGGGCACTTGATTACCCTCTGCTTCCCATTGTGTGACTTACATTAAAGTGAGCCATTTCTGAGCATCCTAAAGCATTGCTGCCTGGAGGACCAGCCTCCAGCAGCTCATGGTATGAAAAAAAAAAAAACCCACCAATGCAGTGAGGACTAGACTTTTTCTATCTCAGGGGTAAGGAAGGAAGGAAACACATGCCTTCTGGTGGTGACTTTCTCTTCATCTTGAAAAATCTTCTCTGAAAATCTCTTTCTCATATGGCTACATCTCTTTACACAGTTACATCTCTTTATACATATCTCTCTTCCACACAGCTACACATCTCTCTTCTACACAGCTATATCTCTCTCTCCCCACATCTCTCTTCTATACATCTCTCTTTTCACACATCTTGAAAAATCTTCTTCTAACAGAAAGCTCTAGACAATATATGAGTTACATTTTCAGAGTCAAATAGATAGAATTACTTGAGTAAACAATAAGAAACAGAGTCATTCTGGTAACACACAAGAAATCACACAGCCTCGCCCAGGCCTGAAATGTCACACTGACAGGCGGCTGGAAGTGAGAAACCACGGCTGACAGACAGGCTTCCCATAAAGCAAGGGTGGAAGACACACATCAAGGGACAGTAACCTAAAAAGCATTCCAAATCATAAGACATACTCTTCTATCTTGGATAAACAGTTAGTTGGCTGAACCTTGGATCTTGTATCATAAAACTGATACTAGCGGTGTGTGCGGAGAGTCAATGCTGCAGGGAGTTAGGTCTACTAGAGTTGTTTCATGCCTGACCTTGGGTCCCCAATTAGACACCTGGGAACTTGTCCTTGTGCATTCATTTGCAGGGGCAACTAGTTTATTATGAATTTGCTCTGTTGTCTAAAATCTGCTAATGGTGCAAAAAGCTGTTTTGTAACTGAGAATATTGTAATTTTCCTATGTCAGTCTGAGATATGAAAAATATCCTAGTATATTTTCTATTCATCAGAACTATACAGCTTAAGAAGAAATCATCTTTCTAACCATCCACAGATATATGCGTGCCCAGAAGATAGAATATATCCACGAGATACACACACAGGCAGTGGGGAAAATACCCATAGCTGTTTTTAGGGTAGAAATGCAGGGCCACATGAGAAAAATTACAGACAGAAGCAACCAGTTTCCACAGCCAGTAACCCCACAGTGTTTGCCTAGTGGGGCTCCCTATCAGAGTTGTTCATCTGGTGGGTCGATACCTGTATTATTAATTGCCATCTGTTGTATTTATGTCATGGCCATCACACCTATGGATACAACAGCAGAAGATTTTAGAAGAAAGGAAAAGAAGGAAGGAAGAAAAGAAAGAAAGGAGAGAGAGGAAGAGAGAGAGAGAGAAACACACAAACATCTTAGGACCATTTATAACAAGCACATTGCTCTAGGGTAAGAAAGGAGAAGTATGTCCCTTTGATAGAAATGTAAAAAGCAAAAAGCAAGTGGAGTCCTGGGTAAGACTGACCCCACTGTCTTTGCAGAAGCCAACCTCTTTGTAGAGTATTATGAAGTGTTACATTTTTCACATGACAGCTGTAAACTCAGTTTCTCAGAATAAAATAAGCATAGCTGAGACAGTCCATGCTTCTTTCACATGTCAGTGTCTTGAAATAAGCTCCCAGCTCTCAAATCTCTTCTGTGCACAGCAACAGAGAATGGCAATCACTGGCACCCAGAGCCCAGGGAAAGGCCAAAGCTTCCTCCATCTTCCCCACCAACATGCCCCAATGCAGTGGTGGATGCAGTGAAGGATCTATCTAGCTATAATTTCCCCATCATCAATCTTAGGGTATTTATACAAAATAATCTAAGATGAGGTAGTAAATACAAAGGCAAGCAAAGTCCCCAGAGTCAAGATGCATTTATATAACAAACACCTGGATAATCAACTTATAATGACAAAACATTGATTTCTGTTCAGTGTTTTTCCATGACTGGATGGGCCTGTTGCTTCAGGCCTGTGGTAGCTCATCATGACAGGAGCAGGTGGTGATGTGAACCACTTATCTCATGATAAAGGAGTGAAAGATGAACAGAGAAAGAATCCTACTATCCATTCAAAAGAATGCCCCCAAAGACCTGACAACCTCCCTCTAGGTCCTGCCTCTTAAAGATTGCACCATGACCTACCAACAGGGACACCCTAGGAACAAGCCTTTATTACATGGATCTCTGTGGAACACCAGATCCAAATCATAGCAAAAGGTCATTTTGAGTACCCAAGGCTCTGAAAATCCTCCTCCCCTGGAATTCATTACTCCTTTCCTGTACATGGAAAGTCTAAGGGTTACCAATGGGCCTCTCCAAACATCTGTTTCATAGATGCTACATTATTTAGGGGCTTGGCATTCTGGAAAACCTAGAACATCTTAACTTGAAAAGTCAAATACACAGTATTCAGAAAAAATATATTCTGTGCATGTGTGTACGTGTGTGTGTGTGTGTGTGTGTGTGTGTGTGTGTGTGTGTGTGTGTG
>CABHPR010116385.1:20985-34420 GCA_902168415.1 Peromyscus melanophrys
CACACACACACACACACACACACACACACACACACACACACACACACTTAAAATAAATAAGCTTTAAAAAATTTTTAAAAATCATAAAGAAGCCACTTGACAAAAATTAAAATTCCACCAGGGTCAGCACTTCTAGAAATTAAAATATGTCTCAGGTTGGCAAACTAGGGCACAGTCAATGCTGGTTTTGTATGGACCCGTGTGCTAGGAATAGCTGTTGAATTTTAACATATAAAGTAGAAAGGAGAACTACTTAGCTTTTAAGGTGAATAGTCATTCAGAAGATTAAATATAAGATATTTAATGTAGTATATGGCCCTTTGCAGAAAGGTTTTGTCAACCCAGCGATCTTATGTTTCTTACACTATGTTTCTTATGTCTCTTGTAGGCTCTAGCCTCCTGTGCATGGCTAGGTGGGCCTTAATTTCCTAATAATATTTCAATAATATCAGTAGCTACCCTATAAATAATTTGGATGGAAACCAATCACTAACCTAAGGAAACTTTATAGCAATCCTTTGAAAAAAGTTATGAGTAACATGCTTTTAACATCCTTCAGATGTTTTTCATATTGACTTAGCTACTGGATCCCAAAGCTAATTTGCATCCACTTGAAACTGTCAACAGTGGACCTTTAGAGATCTTCCCCAAGGTTCCCTTCATGTTACCATGACTTGTAAGGGGATGGCGACCTAGGGTCTTGCTTCTAAAGTCTGTAGAGAAGTTTCTTTATGTAGATGACATCTTGCTAACCTGGGAGTGTTTTCTCAAAGGCAGGCAGATACACCAAAAGGATGGAGAATGGGAGATGAATCCATACCAGGTGCAAGAGCTAGGCTCAGCTGTAAAATTCTTGAGATAGTATAGCCTGGTAAAGGGCTTATGATACCTGACAAAATTATTTTGAAAGTTCTACAATAGTTGTGCCTATAAATATAATAAAATAAACACAATACTCTTTGGTCCCCTGGGAATCTGGCAGACTTTCATAGCACACCTCACCCAAGTTGTACATCATCTGGATAACTTGATAAACAGGGTGCCATGCTAGATTTGCATCAAAAAGTCCAACAAGCTTTTGAACTGGCTAAGACATCTGTGTGTCTCATGGCACCTGTTTCCCTTTATGTTAGAAGTCAGTAGACGTTCATAAGGCTATTTCTGGGAACCACGGTGCACACATGCATACAGCACACACACACACAGATACACAGATACACACACACACACACACACACACACACACACACACACACACAGGCACACATACACACACACACCCTGGTTTTGAATCAACTTTCACAAGACAACCTCAAACCACTTGTCTTATTCCCAGTAGAGCCCTGTTGCTAATACTACAGTTTCCTGCAAACACTAGAAGTTAACAGGAAACAGTCAACACTCCAGACTCCGGAGTCTTAGCTGACATAGATCTGTCCAAACTAGTTCAAGAGAAAGCTCATACAGGGTGGGTCCCCTTGCCACTTTTATCTTTGCATGGCCTGGCTGTGTATCTGTTTCCTCATTCCTCTAAAACTGAAACATTCCTGCCTACAGGGAGGTTCCTTAAACCAGGTAAACAACTCAAAATAGCTTCAGGAAGTCCCTGAAACTAACCAGATTCACTAGGCCTCTCTCTACCAAGTGTAAACAATAAAGGTTGCTGGGAGTCACTCTCAGACAAGCCAAGCTGCAAAGAAGTCTCGGAGAGCAACCAGCCCAGCTGCCCAGAAGAGGTTTAGACCAACTGAGTCATTTGAAAGAGACACTCTCCAACCTTTTGAGCTGCCTGCAGGCTGGGCAGTGTGTTCCAGGCTCCCAGCTTTTGTGAGCTGGTGGGTCCTGATGATACAGCTGTCTCTGAGTCATTTCTGCTCCTGTAAGTAACCTCAGTAATACTCCTTGGGTCACCAAGTTGGATGTTGGTGGTATCCGTACTCTGGTCTGTCCTGGAATCTCTAGAGTGAGTAGACGTGTGTTGTGTCTCCCCAGGAAAAGTCTTGTCACACAGTAGCCCCATTGTGATCAAATGTGGAAAATATGTACACCAAGTGGGCACTCTACTGGAGATGGTGAACGAGGATGAGGAAATAACAGATCTACTTTAGGAAAAGATCCACACAATTTCATAAATTATTCAGAGAAATGTCTAACTCCTAGTCTTTCCCGAGAGGATAAGGAAAACACACACATTCACATAAACACATACACACACACACACACACACACACACACACACACACACACACATATATATATATATACATATACGTATGCAGCCATAGGCATATGTATCACCATTTAATAAGTCTACGGTCCAGTTTTTTCATCTGAACAAGGATAATAAAAGTACCTGATACACTGGAAAAAAGACAACATCTTCAACAAATGGTGCTGGCATAACTGGATGTTGGTATGTAGAAGATTGCAAATAGATCCATATCTATCAACCTGCACAAAACTCAAATCCAAGTGGATCAGAGACCTCAACATAACTACCAACTACCCAGTGCCCACAGGGGCTCACAGAGCCTGAACTGACAATCAGGGAGCCTGCATGGGTCTGACCTACATCCTCTGCATATGTGTTATGGTTGTGTAGCTTGGGGTTCCTGTGGTGCTATCAGTGGGTGTGGAGACTGTCTCTGGCTCTTTTGCCTGCTTTTGGGACCCTTTTCCTCCTGCTGGGTTGCCTCATCTGGTCTTAGAATTGGGGAGGGGGGATGTGCTTCGATTTATTATATCTTGGTATGCCATGTTTGGTTGCTATCCCTGGGAGGCCTGCCCTTTTCTGGGGGGGAAAGGAGGAGTAGCTCTGGGGGAGAGGGATCTGACAGGGAGTAGGGGGTTGAGGGAGGTGGGGGGAGAGGAGGGAGAGGAAAGTGCAATCGACATGTAATGTATGAGAGAAAACTAAAAGGGGGGGAAAGCACCTGGATACAGAATGCTGATAGAATGTCCCATTTGACAGATGTGGAATACACATGTCTCTAGTAACCCATGGAGTTCTCCAGGGAACAGTGAGGCAAGAATCACAGCTCCCATCAGTTTCAGTCAACTTACACTTCTTTATGCTGCTCTTAGAAACAGTGACTGTGCTATCATCATCATCATCATCATCATCATCATCATCATCATCCTAGCTGGTGGGCAAACTAGGCCCAAATCCACGCTATTTGCAGGTGAGCATGTAACCTAAGAAGAATCCTTCAGTGTCCAAATGTGAAGTGTAAACGATCAAAAGCTATTGGCTTGCATGGTGAATACATCAGGTTTTAGCCTTGGCTGACGTATTTTACCGTATTTACTCGAGTAATACCTAAGAAGGTTTTATAATTTAATCTTCTCAAAATTTTGTATCAGGTAATCTCCAACCCAGTCAGAGACACCATCACAAGGAAGTGTATTTGGAGGGGAGGGGAAGGGAGGGGATTTGGAAAAAGGAGATATTAATTAAAAGTTACAGAATTCGAGTCAAGAAGAATCAGTTGTGACAAATCATTGAACTACATGGCAATGTATTATATCTTTCAACATAGATAAAAGAGAAATCTAAATGGTAATATTAGAGGTTATATAAATAGAAGTGTTTATTCACATATTTTAGTCATCCAGCATTGTAAATATATCAAAGAAAATGTTCTACTCCATAAGTATATAGTCATTATCTATGAGAAATAAAATTTCAAAGAAGTTTAAAAAGAAACTATAACAAAGTGTGCTGGCTAGTCTTATGTCAACTTGATACAAGCTAGAGTTATCTGAAAGGAGGGAAACTCAATTAAGAAAATGCCTCCACAAGTGGATGGAACTAGAAAATATCATCCTGAGTGAGGTAACCCAGACTCAGAAAGGCAAACATGGTATGTACTCACTCACAAGTGGATACTAGTTGTAAAGCAAAGGATAACCAGACTGCAACCCACACCTCCAGGGAGACTACTTAGTAAAGAGGACCCTAAGAAAGACACAGGTATCGCCCAATGACAGAGAAATAGATGATGAGATCTACATGAGCAAACTGGGGGTTGGGGTGGGGGTAATGGAGGGCAAGGGTCAGGGGAGTGGGAGATCCCAGCTAGATCAGGAGCAGAGAGGGAGAATGGAGAAGGAGATACCGTGATGAATGAAGACCCCAGGGGAATAGGAAGAAGCAGAGTGCTAGAGAGGTCTCCAGAAATCCACAAAGATACCTCCACTGTAGACAACTGGCAATGGTTGAGAGAGTGCCAGAGCTGACCTGCTCTGGTGATCAGATGGCTGAACACCCTAACCATCGTGATAGAACTCTCATCCAGTGTCTGATGGAAGCGGATGCAGAGATCCACGGCTGAGCCCCAGGTGGAGCTCCGGGAGTCCAATCGGCGAGAGAGAGGAGGAATTGTATGAGTGAGAGATGTTGAGACCATGGTTGGAGGAAGCACAGGGACAAATAGCCAAACTAGTGGAAGCACATGAACTGTGAACCAATGGCTGAGGAGCCCCCATGGAAAGGGGCTAGGCCCTCTGGATAAGTGAGACAGTTGATTAGCTTGAACTGTTTGGGAGGCCCCTAGGCAGTGGAGCCAGGACCTGTCCTTGGTGCATGGGCTGACGTTTTGGAGCCTGGGGCCTATGCTGAGACACTTTGCTCAGCCTTGGTGTAGGGAGGAGGGGACTGGACCTGCCTTGGCTGAGTCTACCAGGCTGGGCTGACTCCCCAGGGGAGACCTTGCCTTGGAGGAGGTGGGAATGGGGAGTGGATTGGGGGGGAGGGCTGGGGATGGGAGGAGGGAGGACGGGGGAATCCGTGGTTGATACGTGAAATTAAGTTTATTATAAAATAAAAATTCTATAAAAAAGAAAGAAAGAGAGAGAGAGAGAGAGAGAGAGAGAGAGAGAGAAAGAAAGAAAGAAAGAAAGAAAGAAAGAAAGAAAGAAAGAAAGAAAGAAAGAAAGAAAGAAAATACCTCCATAAGATCCAGCTGTAAGGCGTTTTCTTAATTAGTGATTGATGGGGGTGGACCCAGCCCATGGTGGGTGGTGCCATCCTTGGGCTGGTGGTCCTGGGCTGTATAAGAAAGCAGGCTGAAAGCTGGGTGGTGATGGTGCATACCTTTAATCCTGGCACTTGGGAGGCAGAGGCAGGAGGATTTCTGTGAGTTCAAGGCCAGCCTGGGCTACAGAGTGAGTTCCAGGACAGGCTCCAAAGCTACACAGAGAAACCCTGTCTCGGAAAAAAAAAAAAAAAAAAGCAGACTGAGCAACTCATGTGGAGCAAGCCAGTAGGCAGCACCCCTCCATGACCTCTGCATCAGCTCCTGCCTCCAGGTTCCTACCCTATTTGAGTTCCTGTCCTGATTTCTTCAGTGATGAACTACAGTGTGGAAGAATAAACCCAATAAACCTTTTCCTCCCCAACTGGCTTTTTGGTCATGGTGTTTGATCACGGCAATAGAAATCTTAACTGAGATGCAAGGGTATGATGGTATCTTTATTATGATTTGAATATGAATATTTAATGACAATATGTCATATATATAAATGGGCACATATATCAAATATGCATTAAAGAACTCTGGGAGTGATACATAAGAACTTTCAGTAAATTTGTCTGGGGAGGGAACAGGCAAAGAACAGAGAAGAACCTTTTATCTGAATCCAGTATTAACAGTCATTAAAACTCAGGTAAAATAGATACCTTTTCATGTAACTTTTCCTGTATACAGAACCATACAACTGTTGTGCACCCCATTAGTTTACTAATCCATTGTAAAAAGTGTGTCTCATTTTAGTATTATAATTGACCTTAAAAGCATTGATCTATAGCCTCCATGATTATATTTTGTAATTACAGAGGCATGCTGTCTTTGTCTTCTTTTGTATTTGGTTGCTGTAAATTACATTCGCTCTTGTTCTCCTGTGCACATACAGAATCAGCTCATAATGTAAGTATAGTTTTATATTAGCTAATGAGATAAATACAAATTATGAAAATTTTATTAAAATAACATGTAAAATATACAAAAACATAGTCTAATGTTTTGCACATTTCAAAACACCTTCCACTACAACCATGGTTGAATTGACCCAAATACAGACAGTATTGCTAGACTCCAAGTGATATCCATTTTTTAAAGAATCAAGAAGAGGGTCAGCAATTGGAAGGCTAGCATGGTAAGAACAAGAGTTTGTTAGTGTGGTCTCTAATCAGGTATTCCTAATCACAGTATTTTTACAAGGCTGCCTTTATGTCCTTCCTCCTCATACGATAAAGGATGGGATTCAGAGCGGGAGGTGCAGCCAGCAGAAGGTCCGGAAAGAAGAGAAGATTTGATATTGGCCTTACATAGGCCATGCTACCTGATATCTGAGTGTCACGACTACAGGGCGCAGAATGCAAGTGGAAGATGTTTTGGATCCACCATCTTGGTTGACATCCACGTGGTGGAGGGGGAAATGTGCACATAAGAGAGAGGATCACCACCGAGATGATTGTTACAGTGCTTGTAATGAAAACCATGGCTCTAATCTCCTTGATTATTGCCGGCGAGTCTCAAGAGCCTTGAGAGCTGTGAAAAGTCACAGAAAAAAATGACAAACTCAACTGGACCATAGAACGGCAATGAGAGAATGTTGCAGCTGCATGCAGGAACCCAGGCGTTACCCCACTGAGCTTTGACACAGCCATCAGCCTGACACCACACCTTGATTCGTGATGACCTCATAGTGCCAGTAGGTGGTCCATGGCCGTCCTAGGACATCGTTATAAGGGTGGCTGTCTCAGTAGAAGCCAAGTCCATGGAGAAGAAGGCTTGCAGAGCACGCCCATGGGAAGAAATGGAGATAGTGTGAGTGACAGAGTTGGAAAGAGATTTGGGGACTGTGACAGAGATGTAGCAAATGTCCAAAACAATCAAGTTGCCTAGTAAGCACATTGGGGTTAGTAGAGGAACATCCAGAGTGATGAGCATATTGATTAGGGTGTTCCCTGTGAGAGCTGCCACATAAACTAGTAAAAATAGAATAGCATGTCCTGTGTGAAACTCCCTGGAGCCTGAGAACCCCATAAGCAGAAATCCAGCCATTTCTGCACCATTCCTGCCTTGGGAGCTACTCCACTGATTCCTGAAGAAGGAGGGGAGTGGACTATAGGGCTCATACGTGGCTCCCGAAGCAATTCAGTTTGTGATAATTAAATAAGATTGTACATATGAGAATGTGGAATTCTAATCACATTTCAAGGATGCAACACATCTCAATAAATATTCAGTTATTTGAGGAGTGTGGGAGAACTATACACAAAAGGAAAATAATAGGAGACAATAAATACTCATGGAGTAATCAACAAAAATATAGCATTAACCAAAGAATGCAGAAAGGAACTCATAATTTGAGAAAAATCTTATAATTATTCCCACCTATTGAATATGCATATTTATTTATTTTACAGCATATTGCTTGTTCATAGGTGAAACTACAGCATGGCAAATGCTTTGTTGTAGCCCAAAGGTTCTGTAGCAACACAAGCAAGGTGGTGTTAGTAGTATGCAAAACATTCTTTGTTTGATAACTGTTCAGTGACACAATAGTCACCTTTCATAAAAATGATGAGACACCATAGCGTCATAATGAGATCCTAGGGTTTCATTGTTTATCGGGAGTAGTTATGGAGTCTAAAACTTAAGCAGGGAATGTAGCAGAATTCCAGGTGGGTTCTGATGTGATGCGCAGCAGCAAAGGGGATGAGAAGGTGTGATGGTGTGTGTAAAAGACAGACGGAAAGACAAATTGATCCTGCTTTGTGGTATTAGAAGAAACCTGGAGAGAACAGATGTGAGCTACATTCAGAGAAATACAGAAGCAAGTCAGTTTTAGACCTGCATCTTAAAAGACAGTCATCTAGCAAAAAGCAGTGGGCTTGAAAATATCTACAGTATGATTAGGAGCAGATATGGGGGAGCCGGAAACCATGCTCAAATCAGGGACTCCTCTGGGTTTATGATGCGCCACCGTAAGAGCAAAATCAGGCTGAGTGTGTACTCAGGACACCTGATATGTTAAGGAAGCTACAGTTGTTAGCATCTGTCACACATTTTATTGTTTTCATTTAGTTATGTTTAGTCCTGCAAGTGATATCTGAGTTTAGTTCCCAAACTAGAAGTGTGGTAAGCCAAACTCTGGAATATGTTTCATCTCATCAATTTATAAAGCAATAATTTATATACAGTAAACAGTACCCACTTAAATGATGAAGTTATAGGAATTTGGAAAATAGTGTGTGCCTTCCTCGGTCCATTTCTACTCCAGGCAATCTGGGGTGTGCCTGACTTTCTAGAGTGAGTCAGTAATAAAGCAGGGACCGAACCAAGGGGAAGAAAACAGGTACCTTCACACCGGAAATCTTTATTTCCCCTGGTCACAGCTTCCTCATGCTGGTTGTCTGTGTACCTTGTTGTATCCTGAGACAGATGCAGGCGAACGGGGAGAGAAATGCTTCCTGTAAAAAGAATAGCCTTAATACTGGGTACTTATTTTCAGTGTGCCTCACCAAGGCACAATCGTCTGTCAGAGTTTCATCAAATATAGTGAACATCATTGTGGCATTAATCTGTGAAATCTTTAATGTGAGGCCTTAATCCTTAATGTATGCAGAGTTGAGGAAAGGCATTGGAACTATTTAATTTATTATGAATCTTCTCACAGTTCAATCAACACAACATTTTAATATGTTCATAGAATATTCCTTTTATTAATATACACACACCCAAAACTTTCACTACGGAAAACCTAGCCTACAAATGAGGGTGTATATTCCCTTTTGTCCACACTGATATCAATAGCTATTGTTTACTGTCAGCTTCCATACCTGAAACTTCATAAGGGCAGTCTATTAAAAATACATAAGGCATTTACAGTTCTCTTTCACAAACTTCCTGCACATAGACTGATTTCTGTTGACCCAGGTCATCGGACATTCTGATTGTTCAAATTTCAAAATCCTCTCTTTTGTCTGAGAGGCCTGTTTATTTGTTTTTATACCTGGCATTCTATGTAAGTTACAGAAAGAATCAATGTATCCATATCTATCTATCTCCTATCTATCTGTCTATCTGTCTGTCTATGTCTATCTGTCTATCTATCTCTCATCTGCCTATCTACCTTGTACAAAGGGTATTTATTAGGATGATTTGTAGGCTATGGTCCAACTAATGTAACAATGGCTGCTTGTGTACAGAAGGTCCAAGAATGCAGTAGTCATTCAGTCCACGAGATTGGCTGTTTCGGCTGGTCTTCAGTATACGCCAGAATCCTGAAGAAGTAGGCTCTAATTCCAGGGAAGGAATGGACTTGCCAGCTAGGCAGAAGCAAGCAGGCAAAGAGCAAAAGCTTCCTTCTTCTGTGGCCTTTTATAAGCTTCCAGCAGAAGGTGAGGCCCAGGCTAGAGGTGGGTCTTCCCACCTCAAAAGATCTGGATTAAAACTGGGTCTTCCCACCTCAAAGACAGAAAGATATGGATTAGAAGTGGATCTTCCTTCTTAAAACTAAGCAAAAATCCCTCACAGGTGTGCCCTCCATTTTTGGAGTTTAGTTAATCCCAGATGAAGTCAAGCTGACAACCAAGAATAGCCATGACAGCCACCCCAGCTCTAAGGGTGAGATTGCAAATGACCCCATCATCCTCCAATGCAGAAACAACACAGTGAGTGCCACATCTAGGTCTTCTGACCCTTTTATGATTTCATGTGTAGTCGTTGTAAAACAACAATGATGAATAGCTGAGGTCCAGTGAGAGAGGTTTTTCACAATTCAAAGGTCTCTAGAGGTAAGATTTCTGATGTTTACAACCGTGTGTTCTTTGGGAGAAAGAAGCAATTCATCCCAGTGGATAGAAAAGAAGAGAAATACCCTTTTGTGATGCAAGATATAGAAGAATAGAAATTTTAATTGAATAGTATAATATCCCTCATATTATAAAGAAGTTAAGTTGGAAAAAGGACTTGTAATGATAGTGAAGGAAATAGTTAAAATTGTACTTGGAAAGCTATCTTTCCATATTTAATATTTTCATGCCAACACTGTCCCCTAGCATTTATTCTCTAGCATTACTTTGCTCTTTGTCTCAAGTCAAATACGTGTAAAGTAAAAGTTTTTTTGATGAAAACCTAATCTGTTCCTTTATTTTTAGACCTCTCTGTGGCTGTCTTTGATACTGAAGACAGCATGTGACATGGCCCACATAGGTGGTTCTAATTTAACTGACTCAGCGGCTGTCACTCCTCACCCAGGTGGACTGAGAAGCCATTGTTGACTCTTCTGTGAAGTGCTTTTCAAATATTTTCTCATGGTCGGGCATGGTGGTGCAGACCTTTAATCCGATCACTTTGGAGGCAGAGGCAGGAGGATCTCTTTGAGTTTGAGGTGGGCCTGCTCTACATAGCAAGCTCCAGACTAGCCAGGGCTACAGAGAGAGACCTTGTCTCAAACAAACAAACAAACAAATAAAACAAGGTAAACGTTTTTATTAGTATGTACAAATCAGTTTGTACTAGGAATGCCAATTCTGCGTTGATAGTTGAAGTTATAAGTATTCTACTTTGTAATTTGGTGTTTATTTAATAAAATATTTGAAAAATATAAATTATAAATTTTGCTCTAACATTTTATGAATTACTTTCTTCGTTTGCTTTAGTTTCTCTCTCTTTTCTTTTTCTTTATAAAATTCTTCCATAAAATCAGGTATGGTGGCGCACTCCTTTAATCCAGGCACTTGGGAAGCAGAGGCAGGCAGATATCTGTGGAGTTCAAGGCCAGCCTGATCTACAGAGCGAGTCCCAGGATAGCCAGTGCTATGTAGAGAAACCCTGTCTCAAAACAGTTTTTTTCTTCCATAGAAAAACAATAGATTTAGATGTTCCATCCTGTGTCTCCTCATAGGAATATCAGCTCGGTCAGATTCCATGTGCAGAAACACCTTCACTTGAGGAAACAAATGGTTTTAAAAACAGTTATAATTACAAAAGCCAAACATGAAAATTCACAAAAATTAAAGAATATTAAAGAGATGAAATATAATGAAATCTTTACCTAGAAGCTATATAAGAAAATTCAAGCCCTGGCAACTTCCTGAATTCTCATCTTGCCCCTGACTTTAGAGAATTTTCTTGTTGGGTGAAGTAGCTGTGTCCCATAATTCCCAAGGTCCCCTTCACCTTACTTTATATTTGTTTCTTTTTGTTCATCAAACTTAGCACCTTCAAATAACCTGAGTCCACTGGTCCCTTTTCTATTTTTTTTCTTGAGTCTGCTCTTGAATACCTATATGAAATTGTTCATTCCAGTCACTGTTTTTTTGCTTTGGGTTGAGAGTGGACAGTTCAGGTTGAAATTCTTCCTTGCTGTACCAAAAGGTGATCAGCAAATTGCTCCTCTCTTGCTATGCTACTTTCCGCACACAAGTAGGTGCCCAGTATATCTCTTTGCTTCTGTTTTGAGACAGGGTCTCATGCAGCCCATGTAGCTAATGGGGGTGGGTGAGAAGCTAACAGGTAGGCCATACACATGCTATTCTTAAAACACAGAGAAAAGCTGGGCGTGGTAACCCATACTTTCACTGTTAGCACTTGGAGGCAGATCTCTGTGAGGCCAGCAGCCTGGTCTATAAAGAGAGTTCCAGGACAGCCAGGGCTCTTACACAGAGAAACTGTTTCAAAAAACAACAACAATAAGAGAGAGAGAGAGAGAGAGAGAGAGAGAGAGAGAGAGAGAGAGAGAGAGAGAGAGAGAGAAGGGGGAGCACTGGGGAGGGAGAGAGAGAGATGAGAGATAAGCACATTATAAAATTAACTAGGGGCTAGAGAGATGACTAAGGCCTTAAGAGTACTGGCTGCTCTTCCAAGGGGACTCCAGTTTGATTTCCAGCACCCACATGGTGACTTACAACCATCTATAATTCCAATACTGGGGATCTGATACCCTCCTCCAGCTTCTGGGGGCACCAGGCAAGCAAGTGGTGCACAGACATACAACCCTGGCAAAACATTCAGACACATAATTTTTTTAAATGCTTTTAATTTTCTGGGTGGTGGCGGCCCACGCCTTCAATCCCAGCACTGGGGAGGCAGAGGCAGGTGGATCTCTGTGAGTTCAAGGCCAGCCTGGTCTACAAGAGTGAGTTCCAGAACAGTTAGGACAGTTACACAGAGAAACCTTGTTTTGAAAATTTTTTTAAAACAAGTAATTTTAAATGAACTAGACCAAAAGTCTATACATCTCAACAAACTTCTCTATAGGTAGAATAGTCCTTCTTTCTGCTCAAGAGCCCTCCAGTTATTTAGAGTTTATTGACATAGCAAGTTGGAAATTGCTTTTTTCTATTTCTCTAAACATCAACTTTAAGGGCTTTGGTTAAGGAAACAGTGTATTTTATTTTTGCTATAAAGACTATTTAATGATGTGAATAATAATTTTGTGTTCAAGTTATATACTCTAAATTCCAATTTTGAAAACAAAGTCATGACTCGTTGCCCTTTTTTTTTTGAAGAAATTATACAAAAGACAAGTTTTGATAACTTTATGAAGCAACACACTAGGAACAAATAATACACTAATTAGCCAACTCCAGGCTCATGAAATACGGTTCCTGCTATGGATTCTTAGGCTTTCCTCTTTCTGCTCTTTTCTAAGGACTAGCATACACACACACACACACACACACACACACACACACACACACACAAACACACAAAGACACACACACACACAAACACATAAAGACACACACACACACACACATACACACACACGGCCAATCAATACAAAATCATAATTGCTATATAAGATTGGTTCTGTGTGTTTATTTTTTAAATATTTTTTAAGATTTATTTGTATATGGATATTTTGTCTACATATATGTATGTGTACCCCATGTGTGCTGATGCCCAATGAGCCCAAAAAAGGGTGTCAGATCTCCTAGAACTAGCATTATGAAAGGTTGTGAGCCACCATGTGGGCGCTGGGAATTGAACTTGGGTCCCCTGGAAAAACAAGTGCTCTTACCCACTGAGCCATATCTTTATCAGCGTGTTCTGCATGTTTGAAAAGCTCAGACTTATCATGACCTTGCTAATCTCAACCACAGCCCTTTCTTGATTTGCCAACATGAGTTGGGAGCATGCTGAACATGACAAACGAATTTCTTTATTTCTCTCAAGCCATGACAATTGAAAAGAAAATACAGTATTGTTTGAGAAGAACCATGAATAAGGTCTGGCCCTTATTATCACGTAATCACCGAGTTAACAATGATATGCAGCTTACCCTCCATGATTTGCACTTTAAGAATCTTGGTTATGATAAGTATGTAGAGTGGTGAGTTCCAGATCAGTCAGGTATACATAGTAAAATTCTCTCTCTCTCTCTCTCTCTCTCTCTCTCTCTCTCTCTCTCTCTCTCT
>CABHPR010116386.1:304-14241 GCA_902168415.1 Peromyscus melanophrys
GGGTGGGCAGAACCAAGCAATGAGAGGAGGGAAATCAGATCCCTCACATGTAGAGTCGGGGTGGGCAGAATCAAGCAATGAGAGGAGGGAAATCAGATCCCTCACATAAAGAAGAGGGAAGGAAACCAAAGAGCAGCATGAAAAGCAGCAAATCCACTAGAATGCAGTGGGAAGTCGCCTCTGAACTCCCGGCTGAAGTGGATAGCCACTGGCCTTACAGAACCAGACCGCCCCCCATCGGCTCTCTACCCTTCCCCGTTCTGTCCTCCTGCCAAGCACCCCTGCATCACCCTTTTGACTCCTTCCCTTTTGACTTTCCTAAGCTTGTCTTTTTCTCTGTTTCAAGGTCTGGAAACAGCCGTCATGGCCCCACTCCATAGCTTGGGTTCTTTCCAGGTCGGATTGTAACCTTGTTCAGGGTCAGGTCACATGTCTCTGAGTCCACACTGTGCTAGGCCACAGAAACATAGCCAACAACAGAGGAACTTCAGGTTTTGGAGTTCATTCTCTGTCTTTTGACTTATGTACTAACTCCCTTCTGGTGAAATAAGCCTTTCTCCCCTGTTCTTCAAAGGCAGGATGCTTTAGGCTTGGGGTCAGCTGGTCATGGACCATATGGGGGCTCTGTATTATTTCTTCCGTTCCAAAATATCTTCCTTTTCAACTCCATGACATGGCATCCCACTCTTTCACCAAGCACTGGCCCTCTCTGCCATTCCATGTCTTTTAAAGGCTTTCTCTTAGCTCCCATAACTTCCTTTTCCTGTCTGGGGAGGGTCCTGTGCGCTCTGTGTTTGTTTATGGTCTGAGCTTGGAGAGTAGTTAAGTTGACATTTTCTGTTCACAGTCATCAGTGTGAGTCATAGGCTTTTCCCTATTTTAGAATGAATACCCCTGAGCTTGTGGCACAGCCTAATGACACACAAACTTATAGATAAACAGATTACATCTCTCTGGGAGAACATGGGAACATTGTGGAATTAGATGCAAACTTTTAATATAAAACAAACATCAAGGAATATTTGTGCTTACAGCAGGCTGTGCCAGATTTCTATGAGAGTAAGTCATTTTTATTCTGCAGTGGGGGGACATAAAGCACTAAGAATTTTATATAAATAAATTTTCATTTGTAAATCTTCAACACACTCTACCTCAGCAAGTCCTCTGGAATGGTTTCCCACGAAGTTATGAGCACAGACATTTAGCCTTAATAATTATGAACTGCTGGGGACATAGCTTGGATGTTTTTCCAGTGAACTTAGAGAACTGCTTGGCGATAAGAACAGGATTTTATCAAAGTGATGTTTTAAGATTTACATCTCTGTTAACTTACAATTATCTACATTAATTAGATCTGTCTTTTTTTATGGTTCATTTTTAAAGTGATGACTCACCATCTTGTGAAAAATAAACAGTTGTTTGCCCAGCACCAGAAATAAAATGAAACCTGTAGAACATGGGGAATGATGTGACTTTGCTTTTCTTCCAATCAATGGAATCACAGATTTCATTATGTTAGCTTTTGAGAGAACAGAATTTATTCAACCTTGAATTACAGTCTCATGGAAACTGACCTATTGCTCATTCTAGGTCTTTAAAAATTATAGGCTAGGAATTATATCTGGTCTATTGTCCTTTTGGATCATGCAGTGTTTGACAAATCAGAACATTCCCCATATGAAATCTTATTTCTGGCTTCTCTTTTAACAGTGATAGAATTTAGGAACACAAGTCTCTAGTGCTCCATAGCAATTATTGATCAAAGCCAAATAGATATTGTCATTGTCATGAAGGGCAGCTTCACAAAGTCAGTATGTCTCCTACCCCTCCTATTTTACATCAGATCTCTTTACTTATTTTTTGTTATTGGCATATGAATTTGAGTTGGCAACACTGATTTGCTCAGCCATTCACCCATTCATCAGGCATATTTTAGATATCACATTGTTCTAAAACTTAAGAGCATAGGAGCAAGCCCTCGAGCCTGCCCCCAATATCCAAGTGCCTCAAACATAGAGTCCTTGTACTGCGATGTCTAAGAATTCCCATTCAGTCTCTCCAGAGCATGGTGGGAGCTCTAAGGGGAAGCAATGTGGAGCTCAGAGAGAGCAGAAGAAAAGATTCTCTAAGGGGCTTCCTGATAGAAACAGGGCAAGCATAGCCTGTTTCAGGGAAGAGAAGAGCTGCAGCAGAGGGGCAGCTGTCATTTGTTGGTAAAACACAAAGATTGGAAAAATAAATAGAGCTGATGTTGAAGACTGACAGAAGTCAGTCGGCAGGAGCCAGTAGACTACACTTGTTCCCCTTGGAGCATCTCACTGATTTGATTGTTGCCCATGAGTCAATCCACAGAAAGGAATGTTCTATTCTATTATCATGTCTCAATGCATGAACATTTTTTATTAACTTAATGAATTAGATTTTAAAACCTCTCTAAATGCATTGTGTGCATCTCCTCTTTGATACATTATGCTCGCAATGATCAAGTTTGTTTTGATGACCACAGGGTACCCTTATAAATGTCAATCATGATACCAACTGCCAACAAAACATCATTATTTTAAGTGGGTTTGGTGGTTATGGGACATTCCCTCCTGCAATGTAGCCTGTTTGAGTAGCTCATCTTTTACATAAGCCTGTTAGACAAATTGATAGGAATGAAAATTACAAAGTCTTAGGGGCTGTCTTTCTCACTTGTTGTTTCTAATGTACCATAGGCTAAAGGTATAGGACCAAATTCATGAGAATAGAGAAAAACAGTCTTTGGTTTAGATTAAGATGAGCACTTATAAATTCTATACATGAACTCCTTGCAAGTCTTTCATTTATACAAAAGCCATGCATATAACACTTTTATTTTAAATTTCCATGCAAACTGAAGTACATTCAAGAGTAGTGAAACTTGTTTTTAATCCTTTTATATTATATGTGATCTGATCAAAATCTAAAGGGAAAAAAGTTTTTTGCCATGAATAGACGTGGTATGAGCTAGTAGATACAGACAGACAGACAGACAGACAGACAGGTAGATAGAGATATATCCCCATTTCTCCATCTTTTAATACAAGAAGACTGCCACTTTCATAGAGTCTTTAATACAAGAAGACTACCACTTTCATAGAGTCCTAAGGCTAAATTTAAATACCTTAAAAATATATAATAGTAATAATGTTAAATGGAAAAACAAAATATAAATAAGAATGTCATCATTGTTTAAGACATGCATCATGAATTAATAGAAAGATATGAAAGTATATATATGCATATTATGTACATATATATATGAATATATGCATTTAATGTATACATGCATATAAATATGTTAAGGAATATCTATGAAAACTTATTTGAAAATTAAAATTTTAAGTTTATGTAATTTTTATTAGTATATCACCTGAGACACACTCCCTAAAGGCTAGAGCATGTCATATTCCAGAAGAATGGAGTGGTCGCCTGGATGAACAAAGAGAACTCAGGGTTAAAGAGTATCCTGAGATAGTAAAAACTCAAGCTCTTTGATGGTGGTGGTTTCTAGTGTTTGTGTGCCTTCTTCCTCTAATTCTCCTGAAAAATGATAAAAAGAGAGAGAGGACGTATAAATGAAGACGGCAGCTACAGAGAGAAATGTGCACAGGCTGAGGGGGACCTACAGGAAGTCCAGTTTAACCGACTGTAAGAAGCCGAATGAGAATTACGTGCTTAGTGTTCAGTTGGGGAAGTTCCGTCCTTCCAGAGAGCTATGACCTCATCCTGGATCCCAGAATTTTCCGAGGGCAAATCCCTTTCAAGCCGTGGTGTCATCTTTTTCTCTTTTCTCTTTATTTTTTTTTATTTATTGCGCCATATGAAAATGTCCATTTCTGTAAAACTTCCAATTTTAGAATAACATCATAAATGAAAAGATAAAAAGGAAATGAACTTTACCCTTGTTTCTGACCCCTTTGGTCTGAGTTTAGAAGATAATATAAAATTCACCTTATTTACCCAAGACCATAGAGAAAGCATTGAGGATCTGTACCCTGGCATCAAACTACTTGGGTATGAAAGCCAATTCTGACTTTTGAAGGGTTATATCCTAAGTTTAGACTTTCTTTTTCTCATCTGTAACATGGAGAGAAACAATAAAGTCTACTACATAGGGTTGCTTTGGGATATTAAAGAGCTTGGATGTACAAAATGCTTCATCCTTTAGTCATGTTTCCTCTGCCAGGCCCTCAAGAAACTAATCAACATGCTGGCCCTTGTGGTAATCTCATCCACACAACACAATGTAAATTGTTCAGGATTAAATAAAGTTACAATTTGAGTTTCTCAGTTTTACTATCATATTTCAAGTCCTCCATACCACAGAGGACTGCCATGTTGAGCAGAGAAGATATAGACCTTTTCCACCATAGCAGGGGACACTATTACATGTTGTGTTAGCAACTGTCAATAACCGTAGATGGAACAGCAAAGACCCACAAGACAGGATTGAAGACAGGGCTGTGATGAGACAATCAGCTGTTCCTGAACTGCATGTAATTCACTCTGGAACAGGTGACACATAAATCTCTTGAAGTCTTTGATTCAGGAGATCTAGGACAGGACCTGATTATCAGGGTTTCTAGTAAGTTCCTAATGAATAATAAAAGAATGTAATTAAGAAGCCCTGCCCAGGATGATGGTTACTTGGAGTGTAGGCTCTTTGTGGGATGTGTGAAGTCTGTGAAAGAGGTACAATGTCCACATTTTTTACTAAAATTTCTTTCCTAACATTTTATCCATCGAATTGTCACACTGGCTCTCTTTCCCACCTTCCCCTTCACAATCTCACTCCATCACTTTTATGAAACTTGCTATGTTCCCTGTCCCTAACATTGTCTAATGTCTCACAGCTCAAACTAAGACGCCTTTAGCCAAGGCAGCAAAAGTTTCTCATTTATCTTTTCAAAAGACACATTTCTAATAATCATTAAACAGTGAAGTAAACTCTTTTTTTTTTTTTTTTTTTTTTTTGGTTTTTCGAGACAGGGTTTCTCTGTGTAGCTTTGCGCCTTTCCTGGAACTCACTCTGTAGCCCAGGCCGGCTTCGAACTCACAGAGATCCGCCTGCCTCTGCCTCCCAAGTGCTGGGATTAAAGGCGTGCGCCACCACCGCCCGGCGTAAACTCTTATTAATCAAATATATTGGGTTTTGATCAATGCAGTCTTAATGGTGGAGACTCACTGCCCGAGATCAGCATTAGCTTGCTACTTGGAATCTTTAGCAAGTTTCTTAATTCCCACACACATCAGATCATCTTGAAATGTAGGTGATGATAAATCCCTCTGAGAAGTGCTGGGAGCACTGAATAATTTCATATATGTAAAGTGCTTAGAACTGGCCCAGGCACATAAGAAATGCTGTGTTAGCTATTGTTATTTCTGTTGCCATTGTGAATTATAGTAAATCATGTTGAAATAATTGGTTAAGAGCACTTGTTGCTCTTGCAGAGGACCTTAGTTCAATTTCTAGCACCCACGTGGTGGCTCACAATAATCTATAACTCCAGTTCCAAGGGATCCAACACCATCTTCTGACTTTCACAGACACCAGGAATGCATATGGTACACATAAATACATGCAAGTAAAACATTCATATGCATGAAATAAAACAAATAAATTTAATTTTTAAAAATAATTCTAACTTTTAAATTTTATGTAGGCTTTTTATGTGTGAAATAATACACTCTGTAAAAAGCAATAAGACAAGCTAAATAAGAGCCTCAGACCATTCTGAATTTCCTTTCCTCTTTACACATGGAAATCATATTACCACTTACCACCTGCGTATAACTGGGTTTCCTGTGAGGTTCAAACAAGTTAATGTAAATAAAGCAAAGAACCAACAATATTTTAAGTTCAGCTAGAAAATGTAAAGCACAAGCCCCTTAAATTCTGTACAGACTCTAAAAGACAATGTTTCCCTATGACCTTCCATGCCTCCAGATAGCTCCAGCACACTGGGCATCATATTTCATTAGTTCATATATATATATATATATATACACATATATTCCCCTATTTTTCTTTTAAATACAGTTTTAATTAAAATAAAGTTACATCATTTCCCCTTCCCTTTCCTCCACCCAGCCCTTTCTAGGTATGTACCTCTCACCTGTCCTGTGTCTCACACCTCTCAAGCTGATAGCCTCCTTTTCCTTGATCATGACTGGTACATGCACACACGCATAAATGCACAAATATATGAATCCAACCTGCTGAGTCTGTTTTGTTATATACAGTTTCAGAGCTGGCCACTGCCCAAAACAACAAAAAAAGGGGCCAGGTGAATGGAGATGAGAATGAAGTACGTATATACAATGGAATGTTATTCAGCTGTTTAAAAAAGTGAAATCATGAAGTATGCAGATAAATGGATGGACCTAGAGAAGATCATATCATGTGAGGTAACCCAGACCCAGATAAAATGCTACATGTTTTCTCTCATCTGTGGTCCCTAGCTCCAAATCTTCAGATACATTTATGCAACATGGATTAACCACAGAAACCAGGAAAGTATAAAGAGGCAACAGAGTGGGTGGGAGTCCTGGGAGGAAAATAGCAAGATACAGGTGAAATGGGAAATGGAAAGTGTGGAGGTGCTCTGACTGGACAGGAGAGATGTCAACACAGAAGAAGGCAGGAAATGGGGCAAATAATACCAATATTTGATAAAGTGTCAAGTAATCGTAGTATTTTGTATTTAGTAGAAATTATACATAACACATATTTATCTGCACACACATATAGCAATGGTCCCCAAAAGAACCACAGACTAACAAAAACCTCAGTAACAGGCATGAGAAATCTTTCCCATGATTGGTCAGGGGAGTTCAAGTGACTTGCAATAGTATAGACTATTGATGTAGCCCTTGGTTGACTCCCAGAGGTTGAGGGAAAGGCCCTATTGCTGAAGACATCCTGCACTTAGGCTACAGGGCTTGGATGATTTGAGCAAAATCTAATGTCAAAGCCTCCTTACTGCAGTCTAGTTTCCATAGTACTAGGAAGTACTGTTCAAGCTGCTAAAGGAAGGAAGCGAGATCTGTTCAGCTGCAACACCTACGAGTCACAATGACCAGCATGGCAGATGTGCATGAAGGCGCAATAAGTGGAACTCCCATGTCGGTGGTCACCAACAGCTCTCTGATTGGTCTTATGACCCACTCAACAGAAGGGAAGGCATGCCTAGGATTAGAAACCTAGCCAGCTTCCAGAGTAAGTGCAGTCATGGACCTTAGAAAATCACTGTTTTGCTAGGTCATCATAACTCCTTATTACATTCTAAACCTTATCTTTACACCTACATGTAAATGCAGCTGTCATCCCTCATCAAAGAAGTATCTCTTTACAGCAAATGGAGAGCATCACAGAAAACCATCATGGGGTCCAGAATGTTGCTTAATGAACCTGGTCCAGCCCCAGTGGATACATCTACATCATACCTCCTGCATCTATGGTTCAGGAAATATCAAGAAAGAGAGAGCAGAAAGATTATGAGAACCTTAATACCAAGAAGTCTGCTGTGAAACAGTCTCTCCTAGAAATGGCTGCATAAACAAGATCAAAACAGTGGCAATATCAGTGGACACCTAATGTGGAGGGGAAAGTTCCACAGAGTCTCACTCCTGGAATGAGAACTATGGGTGACTGATGACTGCTGGGAGAGTTGGCTTCTCCCAGTGATGAATCCCTGTTTCTCCTAGTTTAACATCCCTAAAACTGCAGATGTCTTATATTGTAAGCCTTCTAGCTATAGCTCTGTTGGCTGTCAATCATTGCCATGACGTAGCTTTGATCAGTAGTGCACATACGAACATTATAGCCTCCAAAGGTTCAGCGTGGGTGACGGTAGTTCAAAAATAAATCCTAGAAATAGTGTGAAATATTCTTTTCAAGCATAAGAAATAAATAAATGTGTGTTTGTGTGTATGTCAGGGACTATAGAGAGACCATAAGGAACAGTGGTGAATCCGGTTCTTTAAGCAGCATTCTGGAAACATATAATTATGAAGTCAATTTAATTGCATAGCACCAATCAATTGCATTATTTGCTCCAGGGATGTTCTACACCCTCTCATGTTCTCCACTGGCATCTGCATACATGTACACAAACAAACACATAAATAAATAACAGATAAATAAATAAATCTTAAAATTGCTTTTACACCAACGTTCTGCTCACCATTTAGAGCAGCGCTGTATTGAAAACAAGGGCACTGAAGATTCTTAGTTAAAATGAGACTCAAGGGAGTCACTTCCTGAAAGTGAAGTGTTCATGATCAGATAAAAAAAAAAGTTATTTTATGTATATGCTATTTTTATGTGTTTCTAAGTTATACATAAGCCCTATCTATATACATTTATGCATAAAAAACATTTCAACAGATATGAAACAAAATCTAAAACACGGATTCTTGAAAATACATAAATTAGAAGGGCAGGCTACAAATTACAACTGTTGAGAGTTAATGAGATGTGGTGGTCCTGGCTTTCAAAAACAGTGTCTGATGAATCTAAAGAATTTAAACAACTATTGAAATAAATTAATGAATGTTCATCTTGGAGTAGTGACCAGCCCTAAATGTAAGCAACAGGTCCTGGAGAAGGTATTTCCTCAGCACTATACAACTGCAGGAGTTTTCACACAGCCCAGAGACCAGGCAAATTTCTGTTTTAAGAATGCTAATACTGGGTCAGCTGTCTCTGGTTTCCCCATCATGATCTTGACCTCGCTTGCTCCTGTGATCCCTCCTCCCTCTCTTCAACTGAAATCTAGGAGCTCAGCCCAGTGTTTGGTTGTGAATCACTGAGCTGGGGAACATGCATGGGACTGAACTGGACCCTCTGAATGTGGGTGACAGTTAAGTGACTAGATCCGTTTGGGGAGCCCCTGGCAGTGGGACCAGGGCTTATCCCAGGTTCATAAAATGGCTTTTTGGAACACATTCCCAGGGTGGGATACCTTGTCAGCCTTGACACAGGATGGAGGGGCTTGGTCCTGGCTCAACTTAGTATGCCAGACTTTGTTACTCCCCAAGGGAGGCCTCACCCCTCTGAGGAGGAGTGGTTGGGGGGTAGAATGGGAGAGGTGGTAGGCAGTAGAAGGGGAAAGAGGGGAACTGGGATTGGTATGTAAAATGAAAAAGAAACCTTTTTTAAATAAATAAATATAAATATAAAAAAGAATGCTAATATTGCAATAACAGGGTGAGTTTTATTTGCAACAGTTTAATTCCCTGAAAGAAATTTTAAACTACCCTTAGAATTCACCTCATTTCCAATTCTTATGGTAATTCTGGTAATTTGGAAGTTCATTTTGTTAGCAAGCCCTGTGTGGAGTCTGGTCCCTCCCTAGTGCAGTGTCGGGACAGGATGCTCCACACAGTAAAATCAGAGATTCAGAATGGAGATGTGAAATCTGCCCTGAATAGGCAATCAATCTTAACATGGCCGTTGACTCGATTGATTTCAGGAAGTACATACCTCTGGGTAAACACTGTACAAAAGTTTTGTTAAGGAAGGCAAATCTGGTTTTGGTTTTTGAGCTGTTTTTGTTTTTGTCTTATTGATTTTTTTTTATTTTGTTTTTGTTATTAGTTCTGGTTGTCTGTTTTGAGAGCAAAAGAAAAGACATGAAGTTGGGTGAGGAGAAGTTGGCAGGAGTTGGGAAAAAGGAAAAAATATGACCAAAATATATGAAAAAATTAAATTAAAATTTAAAAATAAATTATGCAAATCCTACAGTAAACTCTAATTTCACACTGTTTTTTTTCAAAGATTTATTGTATTTTTAACTTTAGGGATAGGCTTGTGCCCGTGTGGGTGTGGGTGCCAGTGAAGGTCAGAAGAAGGTGACAGATCCTTAGGCCTTGAGTTCCAGCTGCCCTGGGTGGGGGCTGGGAACTCAACTCTGGTCCTCTCAGAAGGAGGATGAGCTCCTAACAGTGGAGCCATCTCTCCAGCCCCTCACAGAGTCAGTCAAGCCAGTTTCTCTAACACAACTGTATGTTGGCACAGAAGCAATTTATACACATTTTAGAAAAAGAGCACTTTATGTCTGTAATTTCTTTTTTATTTTTTATTTTATTTTTAAAATTATAAATACATCACTTTTCTCTTCCCTTTCCTCCCTCACAAACCCTCCCATGTACACCTACTTCCTCTTTCTCAGATTCATAATCTATTTTTCCATCAATTGTTGTTGCATGCCTTTATGTATATACCTAAATATAATCTGCTCAGTCTGTTTAATGTTACTTATATGTGTGTTTTCAGGGCTGACTATTTAACCAATTTCTCTCACTCTCTGCGTTCTGCAGGTACCCGTAGTTCTTTGTGTAAGGTTGAGGCCTTGTGGCCTTTCCAGTCCACTTTGGCATGTCTACTGTTGTTGAACTGATTCAGTACATGCTAGGAGGCCATGTTGGTAAGACACCATGGGTGTAGCTTCTGACATTTCTAGGATTCACAGCCTCACAGCTGACTCCCTGATCCTCTTGTGCAATGTTCTCTGAACCCCATGTCGGAGTGTTTTCTAGATGTACTCATTGGGATTGGGCTTCACAACTCCGCATTTTTATTGGTTGTGGTTTTTCTGTCATGGTTTCCATATGTTACAAAGAGACATTTCTTTGATAAGGGGTAAGGACTCTACTTATCTATTAGTATTAGGACAAATAATTAGAGTTCAGTAAAGTGGCGGTTGTAGGTTCTCCAAGACCCATGACTTCACTAATGGGTAACTGGCTAGGCTTCCAGTACGAGGCATGATTTCCCTATTACTGAGCAGGTCTTAAGCCCAATTAGAGAGCTATTGGTTATCTCTAAGGTATTAATGCCACTATGACATTGTTAGGGTTATCATATAGTGCTGTTCATTATGGTTTGTAGGCATCATATCTGGGAAGGACTATTGATTGCCTCTCTTCTTTGAAAGCTTGCATGGCACCTTCTGGTACCATGAGAGCTAGTCCTTAGGGAAGAGGCATTCAGGACAGTTCAGCTCAGGGGCCTCTGGGCCCTGTGTCTGAAGTACATGTGTCTTCAGCAATAAGAACTTTTTTCTACCTCTGGGGGAAGGGGTGACAAACGAGGGCAATAGTAATACCCTGTGTGTTTGGTGGAGTCTCTTGGACAACCCTATATCAAAAGAGGGCTTCTCGTGACTAGTTTTGGGGATTTTGTTAGTTGGCCTTTGACTCTTGGAGGGAACATTGTCAACCCAGATGAGGAATTTTTATTTAGATTGTACATGTATGTTTATACATAATGTCTGTAATCTTTAAAGAGTCGTGATCAATTTGTGGATCTTGGTTAAATTTGCAAACTATCTACATAACACTTATTTTGGTATACTGATCCTTCCTTGGTGAAAAAGATTGGCCATATTTCAAACCTTCATTTCACTGTTGATGGAGCTAGTGATGAAAGAGTCTTTGGTTCCTTCCTTTAGTTCCATTCAACCAACTGCAAGCTGTGTAATGCTGGGCATGCCCATCAACCTCTTATCTGTAAGTTTTTTTCTTATCAGTAAAATAAGAATTTTGAATGCTCACACCTCACAGCTTTTATTCAGTTTGAATGACTTAGTATCTATGAAGCATAGAAAAGTCCACAATAAATTCTCCTTACTAAACGTAATCATATCATGCCAACAGAGATGACTAAATAGATTCAGCAGTCAATTAAAGGATGGGAGTATGCAGGTTGGCCCTGATCTTCAAAGATGAGGAACATCTTGATAGAAAGAGAAAGCCAGAGTCAAAGATGCCCAATTCTGTGTAGATTTCTGGTGTTTTCCCTCCTGTCTGTCTTCTCTTCTCACCTGGGTATTTCTTGGATATAACAAGCACAGCACAGGAATCTTGGCTCAATATAGTGGAGCCAGCATGTGGCTCTCTAAAGTATCTGTGGCAAGAAGAAAGAAGCAGAATGGAAGGATGATGTTATGCTGAGCCCTCTGTATGGGTACAAGAATGATTATGTGGGGTGCTGAGAGTGGAGAGGACCCTGCTAGCCCTTCTGCACATGCATTCCAGATGTACTTTTGAGATGTACTGGGTTGAGCCCATGTGAAAACTTAACAGCCTTGTAACTTCGTGCTAGTGGCTTAACATCTGTAAATTTCAGCATCATTATTTGTAAAACAAACTTTAAAAATAGACAAGTGACTGCTTTCAAGAGTCAACCACATTTGTACAACTAGAAAAAAGACTTATTACAGAGGAGGTATCCCAAAAATATTAGATCCCCAGATGTAAGTAAATATTTTGGATTACTTGTCTGTAGAAACAAGAACATGTTGTATTGTATGTAATTTTTCTTAGTATCTTCTCTCCTCTTCCTGGAGCCTCAATTAGCTGAATTTGAGGCCAGGTGTGCCACAACCATATGTTATGGGAGAGCTGGAACACTTGTTTGTGTAAGAATGTTATTCAGCCAATTGCAATGGCTTTAGTCTTGAGAAGTACAGCAAATTTGACTGCCAGAGTTTAATTGAAACATGGTGCACAGATGAAGATGACCCCTTACACTGAAACCAACACAACACTCCTAAACAAAGAACAATCATAAATGGTAACTTAACTCACTGGATTCAATTATATCTAGCATTTTAATGAAACAGAAAAAAAAGAGTGAAATCAACAAAATGTCCCATTTTATGATTTTTACTCTCTAAAAGACAAATTGCCCTGAGAAGTTGCTTCTAATGACTCAGGGAAGAAAACCTTGTGGAGAAAAATGATGCACTGTTTCCTTAGAAGTAAGTAATGCTCTAAACAAAATGAGTGTGAACCTTTAAGCACATCTGAGGATCATTCATCTCATAGTGTTGGCACCCTAAAGACATGTTCCACGACAATCAGTGTTTCCTGGTGGTTACTGATTATTTCAAGTCATGGCAAGTTTTGAAACAACAGGTCTCCTTGAGGTCAAAAGTGAGACCATCTTGTGCTGCAATGGCTGGGGGACGGATAGGAGGGGGAAGGTGATTCTAAATGAAGTTGGAAACCAAAACCAACAGTGATTTCCACACTCGCTTTTCCCCTGAGATGCAGCTTCAGAATGTATACTTTCCACCATTAAATAATGGTGAATAATAATTGTTGATATTCATCAATATTTCTTTATATCTCTGTATTTGGAGTATTATCAATTATTCTATATACAAATTGCATTTTTAATTGTTCCATTGGGTTTTTTCAATAATTATATTTTTTAGCCAGGTATGGTGGTACACAACCATAATTTCAACACTCAGCAGGTTGAAGCAAAGATTTTAACCTATACTACATCATGAGTTCAAAGTTAGCCTTGACAACCCAGTGAAACTCTGTCTCAGAAATAAAAAAGAAATTATATTTCTCATGGACAGATGATCTATTGGCCTCCTTTAACTAAAGTTCAGGATTTGTCTTCATGTTACTGATGTCATTGCAAAGGACATAACAGATATTAGGATTCTCACTGAATTCAAACATTACCTATTTTTTTTTGTTTCCCTAATAGGAAATAGAAAATGAAATTAAATATCTCTTTGGGAGTTGAAGAGATGGCTTGGTGATTAGAATGTTTGTTCCGCAAATGTGAGGCTCTGAATTCAAATCCCCTGAACCTAAGCCAAAAAAAAAAATAGGTATGATTGCATGAACCTGTAAGCCCAGCATCAGGAGGTGAAGACAGGCTGATCCCAAGAGCTCACTAGCCAATCAGCTAGCTGAAAGATAAGCATATGTGCCAGTGAGAGGCCCTGTCTCATTGTGAGAGGCAGTAAGAAAAAAAATCAGAAAAGATAATCAAAGTCTTGCACTGCCCTGGATATGCACCCATAGGAGCACAAATCTGCAGTTACCACACATACAACACACACACACACACACACACACACACACACACACACACACACACA